>JANQAP020000546.1:2887393-2899378 GCA_026874005.2 Erythroxylum coriaceum | reverse complement strand
TACACACACATTAATAATTTTTCGGTCCCTCAGACTTTGTAACTGTTCCTAAGTACATTTTTCATGAAAATTCAAGCTTATTATAAGTTCGGTAGGTTTTTATTAGGAAATATTTTTTTTTAATTTATTTATTTATTTTTAATTATTATTACCCGAACTTAGTCTTTTACTCAGAGGCAAATATTTGTGATGAATGTTGATCCGGTTACTTAACTAAGTCATTTTATTAAACAGCTTGGTTAAAACATCATTATAGCCTTTTTACACGAAGGCACACATTTGTGATGCATGTCGATCTGGTTACTCAGCTACATCACGTTTTCAATTGGCTACTAGCTCTATTCATTACCTAAAGGTTAGCAGAATAGTGATTTACTAAACAAAATACTTTTTATATTATTATTATTACCTACTTTGTTGCTTTTGGCTATTCGTTTTCATGAAAAATGCTAGTTAAGCTACCTAACCTAAAAGTCCTCAAATTATGAATGAATATGACAATCTAGAGGGTGCTACATCTACACTAAGTCCTAATTAGGCTGTAAGTCATCCAAAGGCCCCCTAATTCACTAATTTCGTAGTTTAATGATCGTTCAAAACCTAATAGACTATGTCCAAAATTAAATAAATTTCACTCAATCTAAGCCATTGACACATTCACACACTTCATACAATGTAACCTAATACTATCATACAATATGCAAAGTCACATTTAAAATAAAACACACAATCCCTCCCCACACTTGAACTACACATTGTCCTTAATGTGAGAAGGAAGTACACACAAGCACATAAACAAAGGATAAAGACAAAAATTAAAGTAACTAAGAACAAATAAACTGAACAATAAAAATAAAATAAAATATAAAAATAAACATAAAGACAAAACAAAACTGAAGGCTAATTTGGGAAAGAAAAATTTAGACAAAAATCTCAAGGGGATAGAGGTAGTGATGGTGTCAGAGGTGGCAATTAAACACCTTGAGACTCAAAATACCGATGAATTCATTAGATATCTCGACTCTAGCGTCGTTGTGTGCATGCCATCTCTGCAAGTGTCTTGGTGTTCTCCGCAAGCTTCATGTTAGACTCAGAGATTGCATCTAACACCTTCTTCTAGCCTTGCTCTTCCTCTTCCTCTTCGTCTTCTTCCGATTCTTTACTCGTTGATTCCTCCTATTGAGGCGGTACTAAACTCGAGCTTGCTTGACCTTCCCTAGTCCACACATATGTTTTCTCGTAGATCTCCTGCAGACTCATATTGGTGGAATGGATGATCTCTGCCCAAAATAAATGATAATGGATGAGGAAGTCAGGGAGGTGATCTGCTAACCGCCTTTGTTCCACACCAAAATGTTCTACAATGGCAGACGCTAAGTATCCCATTCCAAGATGGTTACTCCGCTTATGTGGAACTGTAGCAAGGGCTTCAAGATACGGGTGGAAGTGTAGATTGGAATACTGTAGTCCATGCACCATTGTATGAAAAGTTCCTTGGTAAGACACTTGTTAGTTTCTGACTTGTGAAAACTAGCTGATACATAAATTTGTGCAGCAGCAAGTGTTCATGGGACTAGATAATGTTGTTGTGTATATTCTTCACGTGAAATCACTCAATTCCAGTCCGCTCATGCCAATATTGGGAGATATGAAAATTGTCATGTTGATCAGCGATGGTGGATTCGGGGAATCCACACATCTCACACATAAGTTCAACATTTAGTTCATAAACTTGGCCTCTCAATCTAAACCACAATTCTCTTGTGTTTATTTGGTCAAAGGTCAAAGACGTGAAAAATTCTAGTGTAAGCTCTTCATAAATAGGGAACTGGAACTGTGTGAACTGGTCTTACTGGATTCTCTCAGCTAGGTTCTCTACCTACTCATGCAATTCTAGCCTATCTAATGTGTTAACGTCAAAGTACCTAGGAGCTACAATTTGCCTAGAATGAAGGGATCAAAAGTGAATACCTTCCTCCTCAGTATAGATGGGGAATGGTGCTTTGAAGTCCGCTGCTCGGTTCCTTCACCCCTGACCTACAACTTGTTGTCTTTCATATGGCTCTCGTCAGGTTGATTGCTTAATGCGTGGCAGGTTTAAGGTAGGATGTGGAAGGATTTAGGAAGGTTAAAAATTTAGTGAGAGGTGAGAGTGTTTGGACGTTTGAATTCTAGAGAGATAAAATGAAAATGAGAGTGAAAGTGAAAAAGAAGTAAGAACTGAATATATAGGTGGTAAGAAGGCTAAAATGGTAAACTTTCATTTAAAACTCACACCTACCCTGTTTCTACATAGTTGCAGGCCATGATCGTGGCCAATGGCTGTCCTTTAACACCAAAGTCCTTCGTTTGCTCTTTCCAGTCTTTTCTCTTTTACTTTTTAATTCTTCTATAGCCCTCTTCACTTCTCTCTTTATGTTTGCACAATCTTCCCGTGATTCCGAAATCCTATTCCTTTTTCACTTTTATTTAATGGAAACAAAAACAAAAACAAACCTAACTATGGAATTCAACTGGTCTTACTAAATTAAACGACTAAACTAATTTTAATTTTTTTCCATAGGTTGCCTCCCATGTAGTGTTTTTTTTTACATCAATAGCTCGATGCTCCTTTAAGCTCACGATGGTTGGAATGACTGGTTTGATGATAGTGTTGCCATTAGTTGCAGCGTCTGTACCTAGGCTACCATACTGCAATTACCATTGTCCTTGCGATTTTCTTTGCCTCGCCTTCTCCTTCTCGAGCGCTTCTTTCGGGAAGCATTTGCAAGATCCTCGATGTCCTCCCATCCTCTTTGAGGTTCAGTTTCTTTGACATCCACTAGAAGTGAAGGAGCCCCGTATTCTCTAATGGTCACCTTGAAGGTTATATGCTCCTTCCCTAGTCGTAGAAATAGTTTGCCCCCAGCTACATCAATAATTAAGCGTGCAGTGGCCAAGAACGATCGCTCAAGAATCATAGGAGTGTCCTCATCTTCGCTGATGTCCAAAATAAAGAAATCTATGGGAAAAATAAACTTACCGATCTTTACTGGCACATTTTCAATGATTCCTATCGGTCTATGCGAAGTTCTATTGGCTGTCTTGACTAAAAACTTGGTGGGCACTAACTCTCTTAACCTCAATTTTAGACTCAAAGTATAAGGCATTATATTTATGCTTGTGCCTAAGTCCGCAAATTCCCTATCTATAATAATGTTATTGATACGATAGGGGATGAAAAAGTCCCTTGGGTCATCTTTCTTCGTCACTATATTGGGGTTTGCTTACAGTGGTTGCTCCCCAACCTTCTTCTTGACAAACTCCTGTAGTTTGAGCTTTGATTGTATTCGGTTTGTCATTTCCTTGATCTTGTTATGCTCAATTTCTCACAACTATTCCACTTCCCTCTTTGCATATCACTCTCGCTACTGTGTGATAGGGAACAGAAATACCCATTGAGTTACTTGAATTGACTCCATCGCAGGCTCAATCAAAAGGTCTTTTTCAACTACTTGACCTTTTTCTCTATCTTTTAGCTTTTCCTTCACTTGTGTGGTTTCTCCATCTTGAGTCTGAGTTATGACCATGATACGCTTTTTTGGGTTGGACTCAGTGTTGCTTGGAAGAGTTCTAACGTTTCGAGTCGACATTGTTTCCGCGAGCTGCCCCACTTGGACTTCTAAATTATGTATAGACGAGATATAATTCTTTGTAACTTGCTTGAATTTACTCTCGAGCCTCCTATATGCCTCCTCTATATCTCCTATCTTGTCTAAAATTCTGTCCAACTTTGAATCCATTGAGCTTGTCTTATCCTGCTAAAAGCTCGATTGCCCTTGAGGCCTGAATTACCCTCCATTATTATTATTCGACTAGGAAAAATTGGGGTGGTTCTTCCACCTGGGGTTGTATATGTTGGAGTAGGGGTTATTACCCCCTCCTTGTCCAAATTGCACCCTCATGTAATTCACTTGCTCCTGGTTATCCTCTCTCATCAAGTAGCAGTCCACAGTATCATAATCTACTTGACCACATAACTCACACTTCGCTTGCATGGCCTTAACAGGAGCAGAAGATGATGCCTTCATATTGCTGAGTTGTTGCGTCAGATTGTCGATCTTAGCTTGCATCTTCATCATCTGATCGATTGTGACAACTCCCTTCTGCTCTTTAAAGGTAGTAGGTTGCCTACTTCTCACTCATCTATATATAGCTATTGCTTGTCATCTCTTCAATTAACTCCTCTGCTTCATCGACCGTCTTACGCATCAAAGATCCTCCTGACACTGCATCGATTGTGCCTCTGGTAGGTGGGTTTACTCCATTGTAGAATGTCTGTAAGAGGAATTTGTTTGGTAGGTTGTGGTGTGGCATCTCCTCTGTAGGTCTTTATAACGCTCCCACATTTCATAAATTGACTCCCCATCACCTTATTGGAAATTAGTAATTTCCTTTATAATCTTTGTGGTCTTTATTAATAGGAAGTATTTATCTAAGAAGGCACGTACAAGCTACTCCCACATTGTAATGTTGGCGGGGCTCAGTGAGTGGAACCAAGCCTTCGCTCTGTCCTTAAATGTAAAAGGGAACAACCTAATCCTAACAACATCCTCTGACATCTGGTGATACTGGAAAGAATCACAGATCTCAAGGAAACTAAGGATGTGTGCGTTCGGATCTTCATTTGCCAGTCCATAAAATTGGAGGTTTTGCTGAAGCATGTTTAGGAGGGCTAGTTTGATTTTGAATGAAATCGCTTAAACAGGCGGTCTAGTCATTCTTTAATTCGTTGGGTTAAACCTTGGCCTCATGAAGTCTATGAGGGTCCTCTGTTGTTACCTTCCAGTGTTAACTTCTTGATCCATATTTCTTTGAAATTCCTCAGTCGTTTGTGATTTCTTGATCTCTTCTTCTTCCTCTCATCGTGCATTCCTCAAGGTTTGTTCTAATCGCATTATATCTAAATCTATTATTTTAAATACATGACTCGTGACTCTTGTGTTCATACAAGAGCACAATTTCGAAATAAAATGAACAAAATAAAAATAAAAACCAAAAAATTAAATCTAAGCTAACTCGTCAAATTATAGACTAAATGTCGCTTTCCCCGGTAATGGCGCCAAAAACTTGTTCGCAAGGTTGTATGCGCTAAGTTTTACTATTATTTTTAACCTTGGTAAATTCTACAAGCACACAGGTCGTTCGCTTAGTACCTAAGGTATCGATCCCACGAGGAAGGCTAACTAGTCCTAAATCTAAGATCGGCCTAAACTACAACAATTCTAAACAATTAACTAATGCAGAAATTAAATCAATTAATAATCAAATATAAGAATTTAAAGTGTAGAAAAGTCACAAAATAGCAACTCACACAACAATCCCAAATCAACCTAGAAATAGCCAAGTGAGAGAAAGGGGGATTTAATTTGAAACTAAAGAAAATCTAACCAATTATGTAATTTTTGACTCAACGAGCCTAGACGAGCTTAGGGTCAATTACTCTCCCTCGAGTTATAATTCTTAACCATAATTGATGACCCTAATTTAAATTATGGAATCGCGATCTCTCGATTCGTGATTAACCCAAAACCTAAATTAGTTCTAAGTTGTCTAAAAACCTACCGGGAATTTATGCTCGATCTCTCATTACACGACTCTACTAGTTTGATTCAATTCTCTACCTATCGATTCACCTAACTCTCGTTAGCCCAAATCGATGATTTTAACCTAGCTCACCCTCTCAGTTTATCGCCAAGTTATTAAGAACAGAATTTGAATCACAATTAAATTGAAAGAAAACACAATCAAATAAACTTTATTTATCTCAAGAACTAAAAAACCTGAAGGTGAGTATTGACAGTAAATTAACACCCAACAACACTATTTCCAATGAATATCTCAATTTCATACATCCATAAAATTGAAATAAAAATAAGAAATACTGTCAGAGTGGATCTCAGAGGTAGCGACTGTAGGAAACCACCTGTTCTGGGAAGTACTTCGTGTCAAACTCACCTCTATGTCTCTCTTCCTTCGTCTCCTTCCTCAATCTCTTGATCTCTCTCTAGGTTTTTCTCTGAATTGATGGAATGATGCTCTCTTGCATGACTCTCTAAGCTCTCCAAAAACTCCTGGTGGCTATCCCATTATGTTCTATTTATTCTGTGGAAGCCCTAGGTTAAATTTGATGTTGAAACGATCAACAAAATCTCACAAAAATTGAGTTTTTCTGTCATCCCGACGTAGGACACGATCGTGGCCTGCTGTTGAACCTTTTTATCACGATCATGGCCCAATGTGCATGATCATGATTTAACTTAATGCTTTCTGTCACAATCGTGCTCCCAGTGCACGGTTGTGGCCTAGTTGCTGCTGGCTCTTCCTTCTCTGTCATGATCGTGTCCTACTATGCACGATCGTGGCCTATGGCTTTGGGCCAAAACTCCTCAAATCTTCGCCGTTCTTTCCCGTTTACCGTGAAATACTAACAAACGCATCACGGCACCTAAAAAATATAGCATTTAAGCTCAAATACTTAATCTAACCCATAAAAACACTAAAACACACAAACTAACATAATTACACCCTAAATGCACACACACCACTCAAATTCACACTAAATAAATAACAAATTCAACCCTAAAACACATGCAATTACACAACTATCATGAAGTAACTATAAAATCAATCCACCGTTACAAGTTTTAGTGCCTAATCCAATTGAAATCTGACACCTTAACCAAATTTTTTCATTTGATTAAGTTTAGTCGCATTTAGTTCATACCTTGCATCGTGTATATTTCCTTAATTCGCTTATTTTATTTCATTTTCAAATTAATCAATTCTTGATCGTTTAAGTAATTTTGCATCATTTAATTTAATTGTCTTGCATTTTGGAATCCCTCAGGTACAATATCCGGTTCTTACCATTTTATATTACTTGTCGATGAGGTAGGTTTCCCTTTAGTTTGATCTAGATAGAATTTAATTTGTATTGCTTTGTTTGGACTACAACACTCTACAACTAAAATTCACGTGCAAAATCGTGGATCAAGGGACTTTTCAAGGTTATAATCTAGGTAAAGGTAAGGTGGGATGTATTTGGGTCAAATTGCATAAAAGTCATCAAAGTTAGTGAAACAAAAGTAACACTCAATATACTATCAAGTGCAAAAACTAACTTTCACTCACAATTATATACATCAACTATGATGAATGCAAAAACAAGTTTCACAACTCAAACTCAAGCTCTCATACACAAACCACGTGAAGTATATACCAATTCAAAGGGATCACTCATACAATTGATGACAATACATTAAAACCACAAAGAGTGATCCTTCCAAGCCAACATCTACCTCATATTCAACATACTCAAGTAACCCATTCAATACAACTTTAGGAGGATGCATTAAGTATTGATACATTTATTTAAACTTTTTTCTTTTTTTCTTTTTTTCTCTTTTTCTTTTTCTTTTCTCTTTTCTTTCTTTCTTTTCCTTTATTTTTTTTCTTATAAAATTTAAATAAACTATATCAACATTGGAATTTCAATAATAAGGCTAAAATAACATCCCAACATCATATCCAACCCATACATATGCATACCCCCACACTATACTTTTGTATATCCACAAACTCGACAATTAACAAATGTTCCACTAACTTTAAGGCTTAGGAAGGAAATCTGGTTAGGTTAAAGCATGTAACGTGATTAATACACAAAGAAAAGGCAAATAAAGCTTAAGGGGGCTTATCAAAAAGGAAAATCATATAATGGGTAGGTTATTTGGCTACTGTAGTTTGGAAAAACAAATAATGCCTAATCATATCCATGTTAATGCATGTGATAAAAATGTGGTCTCAAATAGAAATTCAAGGCAAAATCAAGATGTACATGTCATAAAGGTCACACATTACTAAAAGACAATGAGACTGATATGGATGTGCTAGTCAAATAAGGATGATATATGTTTAAATATTGATCTATTTTATCTTCTACATTTAGTTATTAATGCCTTAGAAATACTTAGGATACTCATTTTAGTTCATTTTTTGATTTTAGGTATATTTTGAATCTGAAAGAATTAAACTGACCCAAAAGCATGCTGAATGAAGTCATCTTTTCAATTTCTATACTCTTTATCTTCAAGGAGAAAGAATGAGAAATATTGGAGCAAGTAAGGAAAAGAAAATTATGAATGAGAAACAATGAAGTAGCTCACGTTTGCATGGATTTAGCATGACAACATATACTCTATACATTTATCTTATGAAATGAAGAAAGGAGCAAAATCACATGAGTGAGTGGTGTGTGATGTGCGGTTGAAAGAAGAGAAAAATGTGAGCTGAAAACATATGAGGCAAAATTAAAAAGATTCGGACAGCAGCTGGAATGGAGACAAAAGATGTTAGCCACTTGTCCAACTGATGATTTTTTTTTTGGAAACCTAGATGAAAGGAGAGGAGCATCACACGGTACACTTGTCCAATATGCTTCTTATTTTAGAAAAACCTAGCTGATACTTCCAGGGGTTGGCGACGAAATAAAAGGAGAGAGGAGTGTGGAAGTCTGGGCTGGAGGGAGCAGTCAGTTGAAGGGGCTGAAAGTGAGATAAAAACAATAATGGACAGCTGAAAGAGGGGAGGAGAACCGAAGCTGGAGAATGAAGAAAACATAAGGAGGCTGCTTCATTTGAGTTTTATCTTAGCTAGGAGGCATGAAAGAGAAGAACACAAGTAGTGTGAGTTAGAGTTGAAGCAAGACAAGAACACAAGTAGCATGAGCTAGAGCTGAAGCAAGAGAAGAACATAAGTAGCGTGAGAGCTGAAAAAGAAAGGAAGAAAGTGCATGAAGAATAAGGGAAAAATCGAGAGCTATATGCGTAAAGAAGAGGAGATACATGAACAGTGACAATGAACCAAAACTCCAACATTAAATTGTCCCATCAAGCTATAGTGACAAGGAGTGGCAATAGTAACAAAAGAAGGGTGGTTATAGAGAAAAGTAGAAAGGCTTATGAAAGGAATTTTCGGTGGTCCTTTTTTGTTCAATCTTTTTACATAAATGGAGGCTATTAAGGTTGATTATTGGAGCTTGAAGATGGAAATGAAAGGCTAGCTTCCTGATGCTGGTTTAACGGGAATATCAACGCCAAGTCACGGTTAAGCTATGTTTATCACTTTAAGGTTGTAATTTCTTTTCAGATTGTTATGTTATTGGTGTTGATTCGATTAGGTTTTCGAAAGAATGATCTTAATATGTTATTTTGATTGTTTTATTTTGAACCTATTGCTAAAACATTGAATGTAATCCGTAATCGTTACTTTTGATGCTTGAGCGTAGCATCTAATGATTATTAATTGTTAGGAATAACATACCTAGGTTAGATAACCCGAACGCATAAGGTTACTACCTATATTGATCATTTTCCAATTTGTAATGCGACTGCTAAATTGAATCTAGAGATCGTATCCTAGGTTAGTTAATAGTTAGGTTTAATTAATGATCGTATCTTGATTAAACACGATCTAAAGGAAAATCGAGATTAGTAGAGCGTTCTATTAGTCTCAGATCAATAGTCCGAAGAGAGTTGTAAAGACATTAGGATGATGGAATATGCTTGATCATGTTTAGACCGAGATTAACCCTATAACCGGACCTTACTTATATTCAGCACTTTTCTCATTTTTGATTGCTTGCTTTAATTTATTTTGATAGTACTTTTTCTTTAATTTCTAAATTGCTTAAAAATCCAAAACCCCCCTTTTATATTTTCCTTGCATCAGTTAATTTCGTTACAAAAATTAACTGAACATTCCTTGTGGATTTGATCCCGACTCACCATAACCACAAATTTTAGTGTGCAGAGTCAGGTAAATTTTGCAGTGCACTCCATACGCGTTGTCAATTTTTGGCATCATTACCGAAGAGTGTGGTAGTTCAATTTTTGTATTTTATTTTAGTTAATTTTTTGTGAATATATTTGTTTCTTTTTTATTATTTGTTAACTTTTAAAAGTTTGTAATTAGTTGATGTTTTATGAATATATTTGTTTTTTTATTATTTGTTAACTTTTAAAAGTTTGTAAGTGTTGGTGTATGGTAGTGACCAGATTTTCTTGTAGAGAAATTGAGCAAATTGATCCGGAGATCGAAAGAACACTACGGAGGTTAAGAAAAGAAGCAAGAACGTCTTCAGTAGGAGACCCAGAACCTGAATCTGAAGCAATTATAGCAAATCTAAAATCGTTGAGAGAATTGGCTACACCAGACTTAACCTAAAGACCCCTATGCATTACATTTCCTAATTTTGCTAAACATGTTGCCTTTGAGTTAAAACCTGGATTAATTCATTTATTACCCAATTTTCATGGTCTTGTAGGTAAGGATGCACACAAGCATCTCAACGAGCTCGATGTGATTTGTTTGAGTATGAAGCCTCCCGGGGTGATGGACGAGTAGATAATGTTGAGAGCCTTCTCGTTCTCATTCAAAGATGCAGCAAAAGATTGGTTGTTTGATTTACAAGCGGGGAGCATAAATACTTGGTTGGAGATGAGGAGACTGTTTTTAGAGAAATATTTTTCGGCCTCAAAGACGACAAGTATTTGGAAGGAGATATGTGGCACTTATTCTCTCAAAGTTACACGCTCTAAGAATATTTTTAACCTTGGTAATTTTCGCAAGCACACGGGTCATTCGCGTAGTACATAAGGTGTCAATCCCAAGAGGAAGGAAACTAGTCTTAAGTCTAATGGCAGCTAAGTCACAAACCTAATAACGACTGTGGAAAAGTAAATTAATTAATAATCAGATATGAGAATTGAAAGTGCTAAAAGCAACAGAACGACAATCACACAACTAAATCCAAAATCAACTTAGAAATTACCAAGTGAGAGAAAGGAGATTTTAATTCAAAATTAAAGAACTTAACCAATTATGTAATTATTGACTTAACGGGCCTAGATGGTCCTAGGGTGAATTACTCTCTCTTGAGTTATAATTCTTAACCCTAACTGATAAACCCTAATTCAATTTATGGGAATTTCGATCTCTCGATTCGCAATCGACCTAAAAACTAAATTAGATCTAAAGTTGTCTACTAACCTACCGAGAACCTATGCTCGATCTCTTGTTACACGATTCTACCGGTTTGATTGAATCCTTTACCTATCAATTCACCCAACTCTCATTAGCCCTAATTGATTATTTTCATTTAGCTCACCCTCTCGGTCTATCACCAAGTTATTAAGAACAGGACTTAAATCACAATCTAGTCAATAAAAACACAATCAAATAAACTTCATTAATCATCAAGAATCAAATCCAAAGGTGATTTTAAACATCAACTTAACATTCAGCCAAACAAATCTCAACACCTATTTCAATTCTATACATGAATAAAATTGAAATAATAGAAATACTATAGGGAACAGAATTTGGGACAGTGACAGCAGAAACCTCCTATTTTGGGAAGTACTTCGCGTCAAGCTCTTCACTGTGTCTCTCTTCCTTTGTCTCCTTCCTCAATCTCTCGGTGTCACCCTAGGTTTTCTCTCAGAATCAGCAGAATGGAAACTTTTCCGTTAACTCTTGACTCTCTCTCCTTCTTCTTCTCTAGCTGTCACATCATATTCTATTTACATCTTTAAGGCTTTAGGTCAAAGTCGGGGTTGAAACGGTCCAAAAATTCATCCGAAACTTGAGTTTTTCTGTCAGCCCGACGTTATGTACAATCGTGGCCCTGCCTGCCACGATCGTGACCTGTGTTTTTTTGCTTTTGGTCACAATCTTGGCCTATAGTGCATGATCGTGCCCTAAATTGACTCTCTTTGTCAAGATCGTAGCTTGTGTGCACGATTGTGGCCTATGCTTTTTGGCCCGAAAACTCTTCAACTCATTCTCGTTCTTCCCTGTTTACCCAGCAACACTAGCAAACACATCAAGGTACCTCAAAAATATACAATTTAAGCTCAAAGATTCAAACTAACCTATAAAAAC
>JANQAP020000546.1:2706661-2722821 GCA_026874005.2 Erythroxylum coriaceum | reverse complement strand
GGATATATAGCGGAATGACCTGCGGGCGTCCCGGTGCATACCCAACGGTAAAGGGGTGCTACATTCTCAAATAAGAATCAAGTTGTGTAGCTTGATTGAGCAATCGTTGATGTGATTGTCATACTTGAAGAGATATTGTTGGGCTTAGATCTCGATTCGGATTTCATATTGACTACACGTCACATTTAGAATTTAATGAATTAGTATGATCAAGGAAATTCATGGTAGGACTTTTGGTAACAAACCATTAATAATAAAATGTCATAAAATAATTTTAAACATGAAAAAAAATTAAAATGGGGGTCGGATTACACATATAATCACTTAGAACTTAACCACTAAAATATTTTTGTCAATCATTTGTAATTGTCATGGCTATGACATAAAAATGTCACAACCATGAATTTTCCATAGAAGTGTCATGGCTATGACACAATAATGTCACAGTCGTGACAATAGAATGAGGGATGTCACGGTTATGACATGAAATTGTCATAACCGTGACAAATGAAGAGGGATGTCACAGTTATGACATAAAATGGTCACAACCGTGACAATGGGAGGTGTAACGGGGGTGAGGGAAACATCCACGAGCGTGAGAGGAGTTAAAAGAGTCACAAACGTGAGTGAAACATGCACGGGCGTGAGGGAGAATAAAATGAAGAAGAGAGTCACGACTTTCTAGTTGCACTCCCTCCCTTCAAACCATCATACTTGCAACCCAGAAATCCAAAAATTTCAGACTTTATGTCGTTAGAAAGCTTAGAAAAAGATCTACAATTTTCATGAGACACTTTTTTCTAATTTTTCCTAGATCTGTGCAGTTTACGACCATAAAGTTTCAGACTGTATTTTAACCCTTATTCGCTGTTTTCATTCATCTACTATCAACATTTATATATATATATGCAGAACAAGTAACTGTAACCACAAGACCCGAATCCAACCTTCAATTCCATACATACAACTTCCAATCTAAACAATTTTACTTCATAAATTCCATCCAAGACTCATCACATAAATAGAAAGCTTATTTCCAGTCACAATGTCAATGTAACAGAAAAGTAAATTCTGCACATAAACATAAGAGAATTTCTACAACTTTTACTATAAATTTTCAATGAAACAGAGTCTTAGCACAACTTCAAATTTCATATCCAAACCACATCAGTAGCACAATACAAAATACAATCATGAATGTTTATGCTTAATATGCTTTTAAAGTGCCAAAAGTGATCCAAACTAACTAGTTAAGTTACAAATGTTAAACTAACTAGTTAAGTTACAAATGTTAAATATCCTTGGAGTCTGCCGAAGTTTTGCAAAGTTTATTGCTGATCTGCTTTTTCTTCACCTGAGGAGTGGAAAATAGTGGGGTGAGCTAGGAAGCTAAGTGGGTAATACGGTTATAGCCATTAGCGACGAACCACACATACACCAACAAACATATACATAAATTTATATCACATTTATATGTACATTATCCACGGTTCAAACTCACAATTAAACATATTCTTAAACAAATGTAATCAATTAAAGTACATATTCTTACACAAATGTAATCAATTAAAGTTATCCATCATCAAAACATCGCATGCAACAAAATTCACATATATAATGGCTTGAGAGAGTCCCATAGAACAAAATGGCGAAACCGTAGTTAACATTATAAACAAAATAAGTTTATTTTTCGGAGCTCATATGCCACAAGCGGGCAGCCGGGAGAAGGCTATAGGTCAATGTGCACATGACGAACGAAATGGTATCTCTCTTACCCACACAAACAGATTTCGGATGCATAAATATAGCTCATATCATAACCATATTTTTCATACTTCTTAAATTTTCTGTTTTTCATTTACACAAAGCATCAGAATTCTTACCAAGTAAACATAATAATTTTTCACAAACATTTTTTCCCACATTCACAATGAGTAAAAGTAAACATTTAATATACACATACAAGCAAATAATTCAGCTCATCAACAAAATAACTATAAACATACTACCCACCTATTTTACTTAATACTTCTAAGATCAAGCTTGATCTTCTCCTTGCTCTTGACTTCTACTAGCTTGATTCCCTTCAAACATATATTTTCATTTAATCAACACACACGAAAGAAGCTTTGCTTAAACCTAACTATCTATGAATGAGCTTAAGCTTGATTTATTCTTGATTTCTCTAACTCAAAGAACTAAGATCTAACTAAAGTCATAAAAATCCAAGAATATAAAGCTCTTGTTCTTCTTCTTTCTCTCTCTTCATTTCCATCACATAAAACCTATTTTCTCTACTTCCTTCATCTATCAAAACAAAAAGAATAGGCAAAGAATACCTAAAAACTCACCCAAACTTTTCCTTCTTCTTCTTTCTCCTTTTTCTTTCTTTCCTTCTTCTTCCTTTTCTTTCTCCTTCTCTCCTTCTAGTCTCTTTTACGACTCTCACTTTGTTTTTGTTGCTTAACTCTCACGACTCCTTCTTCTCTTCTTTGTCTTATTTGTTTAAGACAAAAATTTTAACTTTCCAATTTTACCCTTCCTTGTTAAATCCAATTCCTATTAACTTCTCCACTTAATTTTAATTCTTTCTTTTTAATTCATGCAACCATATAAAATTAATAGTATACCATATTAAACTCCAAAAATTTTCTAATTCATAAATTCTAATTTATTTTCATGCTTGATAATTTAATAAAATAAATCCTAAGAAAAATCGGGACCGAACAGATATAACATCAACTTTTGAATTTGTACCTTATGTCTGTCAGGATAGACCTTCAAGTTTTGAATCAATTTTGTGAAGAACATTGTTTTCTGCCACAACATTTTGTGTATGACAATTTAGTACTTCCTCTATAGGAGAAACAAGTACATGATTGTCATGTGGATTGGTATGCATTGATTTTAAGTATGGCCTTATAGATACTCCAATAGTTTTATTAGTCTTGGCTTCCAAAGGTGGAAAATCTTCCTCATATAATCTAATCTTCATACATGGTAATGGTTTAGAGATCTCCTTAGGGATTGAAGAAATTATGGGTACAAAGCATCTTGGTTAGATCAAGTGTTCTTTTCTAACTACTCTCAATACTTCAGAGAGATCCTTTGGTCTAGGCTTAGGATTCCTAAGACCAATCCAAGGTCTCGAGTCATCATCTTCATCATGTTTGGGTTTGATATTCTTTTGTAATTGGCACTTAGATTTTGACTTTCTATCAGGCTCTTCTCGCCATTGAGGGACCTAAACTTTTTCATCACTATCAGAATCATCATCCATTTAACATTCACAATCTAAATCATACATAGATGGATCTACATCGTAGATGAAATGACCATTGACATGGTTGACATACTCCTTATGTCCATCGAGGTGAATGGAATGGATTAGAAGACCACTAAAACCTCCTTCATGAGAAAAGGTTGGACTAATCATCATTATTAGGCCAGAAAAGACTGGATGATTCTGGGTGTTCTTCTCCAAAATTTTTAAAAACGTATTTTATCGTTCCATCCTTCAAAATTTTCAAAATTGGAGGAGTGATAGTATGAATGGAGTGCCTATAAGGATTATGAATTTTTTTCATAATTTGTGATCTACTTCATAGACATTAACTTTGCTACTTGTTAGAAGATAATGGTAGTTGAATCTAGATGATTGTGGTCTTGTTTTGAGACTTATCTTGTAAAGGGCATCTCATGTAGAGTTTGGAAAGTTTAGATAAAGAGCATGGTTCTGCAATTTATAAATGATATGATGGTGGAGTGCGGCTATGATGACAATAGGGTCTTAGTCAGCTCTAACAATTTGAATATGGACTTTTAGTCTTATTGGTAGAGTTAGATCATCAAGCTTGATGTTAAAGTCCAGAGCAATAGACATGATGACTCTTTCATTATTGAGAGTTGTCAAGAGGGTGTTGATTAAGGCATTCTGGTAAGATGTGTATGCCGTATCAAGGAGAGAAATTCTAACTATTACTGGAATTCCTTTTCTTCCATGTAATGTTAAAACCATCTAAATAGCACCTACATAGAGATATGTGTAACCTTAATCTATCCATAATGAGATTAGCTCAGAGGGAAACTCCAACGTTACGTATTGTTCTGTAGAAGGGGATTTTAGGCCACATTGGTCTAATCTAGATCCTTGGATCATTTCTTTAGGTTGAAGTCAATATATGGAGATTTCTTTACTTTTTTTTCTTTAAAACAATTTCCTTCACATCTTAAGTAAACTCTCTCCAATAAAATAGAAAACTTTGTAGAAATTACTTATTTACCCAAGAGACTAAAAGATCTAAGTCTATATCGTAGATTTAGATCTTTTACAAGGAGTATTCGCTTCTTAGTCTCCACACATAGACCTCAACTTAAGGAAACTCTCTCCAGTTCATTTCTCTTCATCTCTTTCTTTATAATTTCCCTCTCATCTTAAGAAAACTATCTCCAATAAAATAAAAAACCTTGTAGAAATTTCCCATTTACCTAAAAACACTAAAATCCATAATACCCAACTACCATTGTTAAGCCCATATAGTCTCTATCACATATTTAGGTTTTTTACAAAGAGCATTCACTCCTTAATCTCCACACATTAACCTCAACCTAAAGAATTGATCCAAGGATCTGGATTAGACCAATATGGCCTAAAATCCACTTCTATAGAAGAATACGTAACTCTGGAGTTTTCCTGTCAAGTTTACAATTGTTGCAAGAACCTATCTAATGGGGATGAAGATTAGGAATGTGAGTCCCTCTATTTAAAATTATTTTTCTAAGTATCTTTTGTGATGTGACATCATTTTTATCTTTTTACTATACGATGTGACATTATTCTTATCTATAATAATTGATGTGATTTAATTTCCTATCTGTTTAGGGTGATGTTATATCTTTTCAAGTATGACAATTACATCAACGAATACTCAGTCAAGCTTCCTAAGAAGATATATTAGATAACATTATTGTGGATCAAATTTCTCTAAGAAGGAAAGAGAACTTCAAAAGGTCCGAGAAGAGCTTAAAAGAATTGAGTTAGATGTAGCTAAATAATAATCTAGAGTTATATAAGAACATACCTTTTGCGTTTCTAGTCATACAACCTATCTATAACACCCCATCATATCCTGATGCTATTGACTATAGAAAAGTCTTCAAAATGTCTAATCTGTTGTTTAGACAAACCTTTGCAAAACCATCAAAACCTTCCAAATCAAACTCGCCAGTAAAAAACATTCCATCCACTTCTAAACCTTTATGTAACCATGCACCACTAACTTCTCCACTAAAAGAAAGACCTTCCCTAGACACATTAAAAGAACCTATGCCCAATTAAGAATTTATAACTACCCTTCAATCAATTCTAGATAACTCTGAAAGTCACATAGTACCAGATAGCTCTGATAGTCACACTAATAGCCAAGACTCTAATTCTTTTATAGAAAACTCATAAAGCTCAAAATAACTTGCAGATCTCACTCACATATTGTAAATGATGATGGTTGTTCCATACTCTTCTCAACCATACACAAAAGTTGAACCTGAGGTTAACGATGCTGAGTTAATGACTGAACCAATAAAACCACAAGTAACTCCTTTCTACAAAAGTACTTCAGATCTATGGTTCACATTTGATGATGTCCCACCAACAAAATGGAGATATCTAAATCTCCAAATGACAAGGCCAGATATGACTCTTAAAGACATCTTGACAGATTTTGTCTTTAGAATGACAGGAACTTCAAGAGAATGGTTTCAAAACCTTGGTGAATATGGACGTATGCAAGTCTTACAATTGCCAAAAGCCAGTTCCTTATTAGGAATGATCCATAAAGAATTCATTAGAGATTTCCAACTCATTGATCGACAAAGAAAACATGAGTACTTTGAAATGAAGTACTATTTTATGAATAGGAAAGATTTATAGGAGCATTTTCGAAGAATGTCTGAAAAATATGCTCAATGACTTCAATGATGTCAATCTTTGAAAAACATTCATTGCTTCCCTTCTTGATGAGTTGGAGCAGGAATTACAATGAAAAACTGAAATCTCTCTCGGTGAAATCTACTAATTAGCTTTGGTGACTCTAAACAAATTACATGAACAATGTAAGTTCTTCAAAGCTATGTTAAAAAGTGGACCTCAACTCAAGCAAGCATGCAAGAAGCTGTACTTAAATATTAAATGCAAAAACACAGAGAAATGTAGCTGGAACATAAAGAAGGAGAAGCAATTCGAAAGAAATTCGTTAAGAATTCATCCTTTCAACAAAAGGAAGAAAAAGAGAATAAGATTCTTCAAACAACGTGCTTCTGAAACTAGAAAATTAAATCAGTGTTATGTTTGCAGACAATTAGGTCATTATACGAAAAGGTATCCAAAAAGTCCAAAAAGGATATGAACATTCTACAGTCCATTAAAGTTATGATGCCCATAAGAGATGACAAGGACTTCGAATCTCTTTATAAATAACAATCTAGTGAAGATGATGAGACATTATTCATACTACCTGACTATTAATATATTAATGATGAAACCTCTTCTCTTGAAGAAGATGACGAACCAATGTACATGATGAAAAATTCTTATTTCAAGTTAGAGCCTAGGAAGTTAGTAGTAACACGACCATACATCAAGCTTTAGTTACTTCTAAAGAAGTATCACAAACCAATCCTAGCTACTGGTTACAAAGATATAGGCTTTTGTAGAATTGTAATGAAACCACATATTCTTCCAACAAAAGAATGGCAGCCATATGAAGAATACTTTATAGGGTAACCATATAAAGAATACTTTACTGCAGCTGATGAAAAATCCTTCAAAATAGAGGATTGACATAAAGTTCTTCCCAAGTTGTATCATTTGGACAAAAATATTAGGAACTAATCTTCCTGGTCCTAACATATTTATTGGGAAGATGTTTATTTCTAAGCAGAAAAGTTACAAATCTTGAAAATAGGGTTTCGTTACAAATAAGACTTTTGTTAGTGCACTGAAGATCGCAAAATCTTCAAGCTACAAGATGTTCCTACTGGATACGAAGACATTAAAGATCAACTCTTACAATATTGTCTAGAAATTATGACCAATTCAATCATCCACATCCATTATGACTTAACTTAGAATTCTATGTCCAATTACCATTAAGAAGAATGGGGACATTAATCTAACAAATGCTACTCATTTGGGAATGAATCCAAATGACTTAAAGATGGCATGTAAGGAATGTGCTATACTTTTAATGCAAGGACTGATCAAGCCAATCAAGTCAAATTGGGCATATTAAGCTTTTTATATGGAAAAAAGAGTAGAAAAGAACAAAAGAAAAAAGAGGTTAGTTATTTATTACAAGCCTCTAAATCATTTTCTTCCAGATGACAAGTTTCCTCTGTCCAAGGTAAATAAGCAGGTGGTATTTCTAAAAGAAACTAAAATATTATTAAATTTTGATTTAAAAGCTAAATTTTGGCAATCAGGTATTGACCCAAAGGATTAACCTAAAATAATATTCTGCATTCCTAATGCCCAGTATTAGTGGTCAGTAATGCCATTTGGGCTAAAAGTTGCCCCATCATGATTTTAAAAATCCATGAAAAGGATCTACGATGGTTTCCTATCAAGTGCTTTAATTTACATTGATGATATCTTTCTTTATTCTCATACACAACAAGAGCATTAAGCCCTATTGCAAGAATTTTTAGACCTTACTAAGAAGTATAGGATTATGCTCTCAGCCCATAAAAGCCAAATTAGTTCAGCCCATTTAGAATTTTTAGGTATGAAATTTCATGATGGTTTCTACCAACCTGGCCCATATATAGTTAGTGAAATACTAAATTTCTTTGACACGAACCTTACTATTAAATAGATCCAACATATTTTAGGAATTGTCAACTATATTATGGATTTCATCCCTCATGTGTCATACTATGTCAACTAGCTTTCAAAGCTATGGAAGAAAAATCCACCACTATAGGGCCTCGACTATACAAAGACAGTAAAGAAACTAAAGAAGATTAGTCAACATCCACCTCCACTGAAAATTCATAACGAAAGAAAACAAATATTACAGAATGATGTTAATGAAGATTTCTAGGGAGAAATTTTAATAGAGGAGATCTAGGAAAGAGGTTTTACTGTGGACATACTAACAGACTATAAATAGATTTTGACAGTCAAAAGAGGTATAGAAAATTTTAACTTCCTGACGATACTTTCTTTCCAAAAAATACTAGATCCAAACAAAAAACTTATGCCAGAGAGCTAATTGCCTCATTGGAAAGATTGGTTCTCCTGCAATAAATTCACAATTCATAACATCAAAGGCCATTATAACATCCTAGCTTAATTCTGTTCTCACCCTCAAAAGCATATCAGCCTTATCACTCCCTCCGGACATATTCCTCTCATTATTTCAATGGTTGACCTACCCAACATTACAAAAACAAGGAAATTCTTTCCTTCCATTGCAAGCACACCCACTACTGTTAAAGAGATAACTTCTCTTACCTAAATAAGCCTTTTCTATTACCTTCACCTCTTCTTCAACCAAGAAAAATTACATTGTTATCAGTCCTTGTTTAACATTCAAGCACCATATCTCACTATTTTTTTCATTAATTGTCTACCATCAGAAAATGCATTCTCATATTTAAGGGCACTCTCTACCTTACAAATGTTGTGTCTAATTTCTATTGATTTTGCTTACCTTTATATCTTGATTTTGGTTACAAATTCTTGTGTTTTAATCTAAATTTGAGATGAATTGAATAAAAATGGTATGAATATTGCATGAATGTTAAATGGATTGTCTTGTGAATGTTGTATGAAAGAATGAATGTGGACGTGAATTATGCATATAACATTAATTAATTAAAACATGTAATGTAGTCATACCCATGACTCCCAAATCACGGGCGTGACAATGGGAGTCACACCGGTGACTTCCACAGTCATGGATGTGACAACATTTTCTTTAATTATGTTAATATTACGTGTCCTCTATAGGTTTGACGTCGTGAAACCTAAACCTACCCTCACATTACAGTTAGAAAACTAAGAATGATGGAGGCATACATCCACACATAGACAGAGATAAAAAAAAGGCAAGAAAAGAGAGAACAGAGGAGGCTAGAGAAGAGATAATCAGTCGGTGGGGAAGAAGAAGAGATATAGTAGTAGATAGACAGAACCAAGGAGCATCCATTCTTCTGGGTGATAGTAACAGAGGTAGAGGGCAAGAGATGAAGCCAACATCCTCATCCGACCACCTATTTGTTTGCTATCTCTATTTCCTCTCTATTGCATTACGGGACTCCTTTGTTAAACTTGTTTTCTTACTATAGTTGATAGTCCATTTTGGTTTTACTCTGTTATTGTTTTAAGAATTTTCTGTTAATGTTATCTATGGGATTGAAGTATATGCAGATGATGAAACTTGTTTATTCCATCATGGGGTGATTCTTTTTCTTGAGAATTAGTGAATCTAGTTTAGTCAGCTATGCATGATTGAGTTACTATTTTATTGTTTTATTATTTACTATAGTTTCTAAGCTTATTGGATGTAATAGTGTGTCTAACCTTTGCATCATTTAGGTATTAAACAAAGGATCAAGAGAAGAAGTTTAATATTAGAACGAGAAACTATAGACGCTTGGGTTAAAAATTAGAAATATATTAACTTAAGTCGGTGATTATTAGTTGGATTTCCATAATTGATTTGGATAATAACTTGTCAAATACGAAAGTAACATTTAGTTTATTATTTGAACTAATTTAAAACCCAATTGGTAATTTTAACAAGACAATTATCTAATCAATTTATCTTAGTCATGCATAGGAGATTAAATTAGTGAAGCTAATTTCTCAAAAGTTTTTCATACCAGTTAATCAAATCATTTTACTTCAAGTTAAATTAGTTTAATTTTTAGTTTAATTTTTAGTCTAATTGTGTGATTTTATTTAAGCCTTTACTTAACAAATTGGGATAGAATATTTAAGATTGCATTTGTTTTTATTTTTCTTTAAGATTAATTTAAGTGAACCAATTTCACCTCCTTAAGAAACGACCCTGGGTAATCAATTATAACTACCTCATATAATTGCGAGTAAGATAGCCTAGGTATTTTTAGAACTTATTTTAGCACAAAAACAAGTCTATCAACACTTACGTGATAGAGAAAATGAAGGATCCTTCTTGTGGACTTTTCTTGAGTGGTATCAACCATTGATGATATGAAGAATGTAACTTTCATAGGTTATTGAGGATCTCAGGTTATAAGAGACTCCATTAGATAAGTTATTCATCCAATGCTTATTTATTCTTCATTGACCATATAACACAACATATGATGGATCCATCTACTCTAAGAATCAGGTGTACTTTTAAGATACCACCGTCCAATAGCCAAAATATAAGGAAAATGTCCTTAAAGGCTTTAGGCATTTTATTAAGGACCTAAAATATTTTCCTAAATATACACTGCCAACTATCTCTACATCTATTGGACCTTACCTAGGAGAATTTGTTCCTGGAGAACCCAAAATGCTAGACTTTGACATCCCAGACAGCCCAACAAACTTTGGCTTTGACACTACGGGACCATCTCAGGATTAAACCTTCTCCTTTTAGGATGTCCAAGATCTAAATGATGATATTCCCATCATCAATAAAGAGGAGCTAACCAAATTTCTAAAAGATTTACACACAGAGGAAGTGAGCCCCAGTAAAAGACAAAGAATAGCCAATGATGATATTAACAGCACGAGTGGAGCTTCCCTATCAAATCTGCAATCGTGGAAAGAACTTATCTGATGAGGATGATTAGGATTGTGGGTCCTTGTATTTAAAATTGTTTATCTAGATGTCTTTTGTGATGTGACAACGTTCTTATCCGTTTATTATGCAATATGACGTCGTTCTTATCTAAAATAGTTGATGTGATGTTGTTCTTATCCATTTAGGGTGATGTGACTTTGTTTTTATCCGTAGATGTTTTTTGTTTGTGTAATCTCCTTTGCATATATAAGCAAGGGATCTCTTCCATTATAACCAAGCCTTTGTAAGTTTGAATTCAAGCTAGTATTATTAATAAAAGATGTGCGTTTCCATATGGCTTCTTTCTAAAATCTCTCTATCTCCCCTTTGAAAGCTTGAGTCTCCAATAAGTTTACTTCTATCACGCAGAGATACAAGTATGCTCTACACTTGCCTTTGTATAAGGATCCTGTGCATAAAAAATTCTCGAACCTATGACCCTGTCTAAGTTATAAGTTATATAGGGAATATTAATCAGGTTAGATCCTTTAGAGGTAGGCCTTAAGAGTTGACACTTGTTGAAGAGAAAGGGCTTGTGTCTTAGCTAGCATACATGGGGTCTTTGTTATGGTCTTCTTTTTGTGTCTTAGAGCTTTCATTCAAATCTGCTTTATTATATCATTAATGGTTTTTTGTTATCCCCATAACCCCTAGCTAGGGTTCCCAAGTGGTATCAAATCCATACATTTTTCGAGTAATATTAGTAAGTTATTATTGATAATAGTGAGTAGGGAGAGGCCCAGATAAGCGTGATTGAAGTTCCAATCTCATCAACTCTATTTCTTTTCTCTTCATCTCTTTCTTTAAAACAGTTTCCCTTTCATCTTAAGAAAACCATTGTAAAGTTGAAACACTAATAAATCTAAATAGGTTTAATATTTTAGCTTTGGGTTTTAACTAAGATTAGACTTAAAATTCACAACTCAATCGAATTTAAAGCAATTTAATTTATTGTGTTAAAATCATGATGATGTTTTATTAATTGAATAAATTAATAAAATAATATTATTTTATTATTTGAAATGAGTGAAACTTTTATAAAACCAACCTCTCCTCTGTTCTCCTAATTTGTTTCTAAACTTCGAAGAAATAAATCATGTCATTTCACAGTTGAACTTTTTGCTTAATATCTAAATTTTGTATTTAAACTTTGTAGCCTTATACAAAAGATGAAACTTGAAAGAGAAGGTCATTTTATCTTAATTTTTATCTACTGCAAGTATAACAATACATCAACCCTAAAAGTATAATTATTTATTTCATTAAAAAATTAACTAATTTATTTCTAATAATACAATGACACTTGATAAGTTTAAAAAGTGTGACTTTTCAAATGATTAATTGTTAAAGATCAGTTAATTGAATTATCTTTAATATGTAATTAACTGTTCTTTAATAATTAATCATGTGAAAGGTCACAATTTTTAAAGTCATCAGGTGTTTGTTTCTATTATCATCTCCCACTCATATATGATGAGTTTAGTTACAAGATTTCTGCTTTATACTTTTCTTATAACTCATATGACCAGCATACAATGAGAGCATATTGTCATACATCTATTGGGAATATTTGACTTCTTGATTAATGAATCGATCCTTAAATAGAATTAGTATGCTATACTCTAGATTATTTATTACATCAGTCATCATCTCATTCTTAATTTATAAATATTTTGTATTCTTCATATCTTATACATAAAAGGTGGGCCCTTTTGAATACATCTTGATGCGAACTTGAAATTGAAATCGTCTTCATCATTTATCATTCATTTGACTCAAATTAACTTACTTTTCAATAATGTCCTATTAGTTTGAATCATTTATGATTTTTAGTAACATTTTAAGATAGCAAATGTTAATTCAAGTATATGAACCATGTGCTACATGATTAACTCTCTTTTATTAAAGCATACAACATTCCTTAAATACTGCATTGATGATACTTCCATTATACCTAATATTTAATTTGAGTTTACTTGTTTATTTATTTAATCCACCCTTCAGAACTCATATTTGGCATATTAAGACAGATTGCGCAAAAATATCATTTCTTTGAGTTATGTCATTACTAATAACCTCTTACACGCTTCAATATACTTCACATCGACACTAGTGTTTTAAACTATAAGCTCTCATTTATTACCTAGATAAATCACTTAATACTTGTCTTATATTCATTCCTACAAAATAATGGAGGCAATCACTCGTGTGGGAAGGTATCTCGTATCTATTAAACATACTTCTTGTATCTAGAACGGAATGTTCAACACTCATTTAAAATTCATTCTAGAACAAAACCTTAATTCAAAATCAAGCATTTTCATATTTATATAATTAAATTTTCATTTAAAATTTATCCTAGAAAATATTTTTTAATTCTCAGTTAAACATATATTGCATCAAATATTTAATAACAAATAAACTATCATCATTAATAACAAATATTATCAATAGTCATTAGATATATTCATTTCTCTTTACTGTACTACGTCAATATTTGATGTCTATATGTTTGATTTGAATTGATATTTGGGCTTTCTATGTCTATATGTTTGATTCAAAATTGATATTTGAGTCTCTAGTACTTTCTTTCAATGTACTTGTTTATACACAACATAATGTAAATGAGGCTATTGATTTCTTGGAAATAAGGAACCATCTTTATCTCTTGCTCTTCCTATGGTATTTGTGGATACTAAATATTGTTTAAATGCTCACCTTTAGCAATGTAAATCACAAAAATGCTTTACTATCTTGCATACAAATTGTTCAGGTATTCCATGAATATATGTATGTCTATCTATAACTTATAGTAGTAAGAAAACTCTACTTGAACAATATGTAGTGATCATAACCGCAAAGGTGTATACATCCTTAGGCATAATCTTTATTTTGATCATGGCTGATAGCCAATTTGTTTTTCACTTAACAAACTAATTATTTTCACTATATATGAACAAATATCATCCACATGAAATGATAAAATTACACATTCATCAGTGGATCTTTGAACATATACTAAATGGTCTTTTCCAATCATACTATATGATTATAGTACTAATGTATTGTAACATTTACTTTTGGCTCTTCTAAATGAACCAAGTGGTTGTACCATATAGAAACTACTAAGGCTATAGTCAATCAAAAAGATGTAAACTTCACAAAAATTGAGAATTTCTTGTCATTATTGTTCTCTTTGATTATGTGTATCCTTTTTCCATTAAAAACATTTTGTATTTTTCAAAGCTACCATCATTCTTTTAGTTAAACATTTGAAGAATACAATTTGTTCTTGATGGCTACAAGTTGTTTTAAAAGATTATTTAAGTCTTATACTCAGACAAACCCATTAAAGTTTATTTTTCTTACATTATTATAACTCATCCATTTTAAGCAAGACTAGATTCAGTATTTTCATATTCCTTAACTTATTTTTTTATTTTGGAATTACCAAAAAGGTTATTCCTTTCAACTTCAAAATTGTATGAGGAATAATCTGCTCATAATATGGATATGATGAAAATTCAAGAAATGAATATCTTTACACTCATATTGCTCCCACTCAAATTAGATATTGATAAAGATCTCCCACTAGGTTACAATTGTTATTAATCATAAACAAATTCATCATCTCCTAAACTTCTCCTAATTAGATCAATACCATTATATTAGTATAGTCTTACAAGATCATTCAAATTAAGTCTCTCATATAAAGATAAGTTTTGAACTATCTTTTCTTGTTTTGGAAAATCATTTTCTAAGAATGAGATATCTTGTGACACAAATTCAATTACTTGTTTATTACCTTGTTCATCGTAGAACATATACCCTTCGAACTGTTCAAATATATCATTGAAAGACACTCTTCTTCCTTTTGGAACCTAAATTCCTATACTTATAAGTAGGACCACGAATTCAGGTAACAACCATACTCTCAAAAAATCAGATATAGTTAATCAAGTCTCTTACCTATTTCGTTTCAGGATCTGATTTCATAGGCACCCTATCAAGTACATATGTGATCGTTAATGAGACATCACTCCAATAGGTGATAGGAAAACTTGCCTATGCCATTATAGACCTATCATAAGAAGAGTGTTATATCTCATCTATGCACCACCATCTTTTTGATGGATTCATTTGATAGTCATTTAGCTATCCATTCAATTTTTATCACATGACCTCTTAAATTGATCAAAGAACTCTTCTTACACTTAATCAGTTCTTGAAATCTTTATTGAATTTATCTTACCGATTCTCAACTAGAGTCATATACATCTTCAAATAACATCATATTTCAAATTTTGAGAAATCAAATTAATATAACTATACTGAGTATAATTATTGATAAATGTGATAAAATAAGTACTTTCTTGTCATGCTCTCATATCTGTTTAGCCATCAATGGTTGTTATGCTATTTTATTAGCTAGATAATGTTCACAAGTAAACTACTTTATATAAGTCTTTTAAACAAAATATGCTTGACAAATTAATATAATCAATTTTATCCAATATAATTAAGTTTAGTATGCTACAAATTGGTAGAGATATTACAAGAATTAGATGGTGTTTTTAATAAAATAACCTAATTTTATTTGTTTAATAAACAATATTTAATATTGCAAAACCATTTGACATAAAACCATAACTATTATAATTCTAAGAAAATTATCCTTTCAACTACTATGGAAATTAATATCGAATCAAAAATAATTAAAACATGACATAACCAAAAAATTTTCCTATATAGGAGAACCTTTTCCTTTCCTATTTTAGTTGGCCTTGGTTCTTCTTGGAATACTAATTATGGAAGGCTTTCTTTCCACTTTTCACTTAGACTCATCTTAGTGCTTCCTCTTCTTAGTTTTTTAACTCCTTATCTTCTTAGTTTTTTAACTCCTTATGAGCATAACTTAGCCATATATGTTTTAGTATATGGCTTAGAAATATCAAGATTTTTATCAATAGGTGCCTAATAGCATCCTATATCATTTTGGTATTCACATTATGAGTTAACTACATTTTCATATGCACCTGAAGTGGAGGCAAGAATGTGTAACAACTTACACTAGCTCAATATAAGATAAGATATGACTAATATCCTTGGTTCACTATGTTTGACATAAGCTTCATATGTTTCAGCATTCAATTCTCCTATCTCATATTCTCACTTATGATTTATTTATTTGTTATGGTATACACACACATACATATATATGTCAAACATAACAGTAAACAATCATTATATAGCCACCAAGGTGTCATTATAACATGTTATCAACACGGACTAGATATCTTTGACATGGTCATACCTCTTGATTTTTAGCATAACAATATT
>JANQAP020000546.1:2551122-2567295 GCA_026874005.2 Erythroxylum coriaceum | reverse complement strand
GGGCGGGCTCATGGCCCGCGCGAGCCGACCATGGTCGGTCCGTGGCCTGCCCATGGCCCTCAAAAAACGGGCCAAGCTGGAATTGCCATCTCTATTCGGTAACCTACCTTTAAATATCACTACCATTACTAAAAAGAATGTCTGGATGGTATACTTATGAAATTATTTGATCAAAAATTATATTTCTCATAAATGTTGGAAGATAGAAGCCCTCTTCAGTGTTGGGATTCCTATTAATAGATTTTTCCTAACAACAATTCAAGTGTTATTATCACAAAACTAGTTCTGGAAGTCAATTCGTTAAACTCGGGACTTATTGGCGTACTTGTTCGTTACCTTATTTTCATCTCTCATTTTAATAAGGTGAAGACCTTTGTAACCTTTGACAATAGAAACTTCAAGCATTTCTTGTCCAACAATAGGATTTGACTACAAAAATAGGCCAAAGTTAAAGATAAATGGTTTTTATTTGTGGTAAAAAATATATTTTTTGACTTGAGATTTGTTAGTTTATACCCTTATAGTTAATTGGTTGGTCGTAATTTTATGTATGATATTATTATTTTAATTAATAAAGACATGTTTTTTCCTTATGTATTTTGTTAATTACCTTAATAAAATCTTTTGAATAATTAGTATGTAACTGAAATTATAATGAGATCATAATTAAGATATTCAATATATTATGTATTATTTTTAAATTATCTTTAGTTACAGTTTCATTAAGACAAGATATTAATGAAATAGTAAAACTAACAAATGATATGTTTCTTTCTTATGAAAAAAAAATTGATCTTATAAATTAAAGATTAAGGTACTTAAATAAATTTGTGGGTACTTATTAGAAAATAAATTCACTGAATTGACCCAATTATGAGGATCCCAAGTAGAATATTACTTACGTGTTTATGAATTTTCTCATAATAATGGTTGTATAACTCATGTGAGAATTACTGTATTTTGATATTACTCTTCACCTATCTATATAGAGTAGCTCAGTTAGTAATACTTAAATATAGTAAGAACTACATGAAGATAGTTGAGTGAGTTAACAAAAAATTCGTCACTCTAAAGTAATTGGAGAGAATATTCCACTAATATTGATTAGGAATAATTTAAAAAATTCTTTGGTCATACTGAATTGACATTTAAAAAGTCAATTTCAAATGTCAATCATAAATGAATTACTAATTTGAATAAGGTATAATTTAATTAACCTTTATAATTTATTTTTTCAAGTTACTCAATTATTAAGATCTAATTACAAAATATTTAAAAAAATTTTTTTTGGCGCTCGTGATTGGATCACTATTGGTTTCTTAGCAGTAGTATCAGAGTCTTCTTTAATTTATTAACTTGATTATTATTGATTCGATAAAAATTAAGGCTTAAAACTATCAATTAGGGATTGTTTTATTTTTTAAACTCCCGTTTATTTTGAGTTTTCTAGAAAACCACGCCTCCCCTAACATACTTTATTCTTGTTTTCTAAATCGGCACATAATCGCATGTTTATTTGTTTTTGTGGTTTCCGAAAATAACTTATGCATGCCCTGTGGCTAGGTTCTGAAAATACAAAACTGAATGTCACCTTATTTTTGATGTTTCTGGTTTATAGTGTTCTGGAAAATAATTGATGCATGCCCCCTAGTTTTAGATTGATTTTGGTTACCTGGATATATATTTTATGATGTGTTCGAATCAGAGACAGGAGACGTAGTCTCCTACAGTAAGCTTCCACCATAGTTGAATATGACTGTTGGTGATGGAGCTGGCAAGTGGCGAAACTCGCCTAAGATGAGGAAGCCAGGATGCCAAAGCAAAGAAGAGCGACCAGTGGGAAAGGGAGGCTGTGAAGCATTGACGATGGAGTAGTAAACGACTGTTGGAGGTGGTGAAACACAGCCGAGATGGCTGGAGGAGAAATAGCGGGTGGTAGCGCAGGACAAAAATTGTATGGAAACCCCAGCTAGAAACGATGATGTGCCCACAACAGGACCAGTGTATGGTGAGAAGACAATGCTTGCAGTCAACGCTTAATGTTGGCTGAGTGTGTGCAGTGTAAACGCCAGACAATCCTCAAATTCATTTTTATGTTATTTTATAGTTCAAAAGTCTTATCTTTAATGAAATTGATTTACTTGAGATTAAGCTGGTTTTGAATTTCTAATAAATTTGTAAAAGTATTTTTTCTAAATGTTTGAAATTTATTTTCAAAGGATTATTTTATCAGGATTATTTTGAAATTTAGTTTAATTTTTAAAGAGTTGAATTATTAAATTAAATTAGTTATTAATTCAATAATTAGAGAATCAAGCGAAGGCCTTGAAAGATTTCTTTCATAATTTGATTATATTAGAACTAATTAATATAACAAGATTATATTATTTTTTATGATACTAGCTAAATTTTAAAATTTTAAATCCTTTAATTAAATATTAAGTATATGTTAAGAATGTGACAGTTGTGTTCCATTTCTTAAGAATAAAACCAGAGTTCTATTTATTGTAAGGCTTGTTAAATAAACTCAAGGTCACTTTAACTTGAATATGTTTTTATCTTAAATTAATAGGTTTTACTTAACCAAATTTGTATGATTTGGATGAGTGACTCGTGATCATATAAATTTAGAGGCCATGTTAGATATAATATATAAGATATATTTTAATAAAGAGTGTTACCTAACGAATCTAGAAGCCACATAAGATGTGATTGATAAAGTTGTTATCTACGTAATTCAAATTGAGTTAGTTGGGTGACTCAAGGAGTTGATTGGTGCGCAAAATAAGGTGAAAAGTTATGAGATTTCTAGAGCATATATCAATGCAAGATGGCAGAAGGATTTTTAGTTGAGTTGCATATACTAAAGATGATTAGCTATATTAAAAAATTAAACCAATTTGGCTATGTCATAGACCATGGCGCTACAGTCTCTTTAATTAGTTCAAGCTTTTATATGAATCAAAAGGATGTGTGATTGCATAAACTACTAAATGTGCTTAATAATAAAGATGGATCCCTTAAGAAGGAATCCAGTTCTATTCTTGTTGAGAATTCTTCAAAAGAAATGAAAAGAGCTTTAAGAAGAATAAAAATAAGAAGCAGAAGGCTTCTACTAAAGTAACAAAGCCAAAAGATCGTGTCAAGAAAAAGAACAATGATAAGGGAACATATTTAAACTGTAGAGATAATGGACAATGGAAGACGTATTGCAAAACTTATAACTAAAAGATAAGAAGCTTGGGGAAGCTACTTCTTCAGGTATGTTTGTGATTGAGATCGATCTCTTTACTTTTGTTCCATATTCTTGCATACTAAATATTGGATGTGGTTCTCATATTTGTAATAATATGCAAATATTAATAAAGAGTAGATCATTGAGGAAAGGTAAAATGGACTTGTGAGTTAGCAATAGAGCAAGAGTTGATGCATTAGTTGTAGGAACTTATAGTATAAGTTTACCTTCTAACTTTAAACTATAACTAATTAATTGTTTTTGTATTCCAGTTGTTACTAGAAACATCATTTCTATTTTCAATTTGGATTTGAATGGATTTGTCTGTATTATTAATAATAAGAGTTGTTCTTTTTATAAATATGATGTTTCTTATGGATTTGGATTACATATAAATGACTTGTAAAAATTAGATATTTGCCAATCCTTAATATAAATATAAACAAAAGAAAGTAGAGTAACCAAAATCCATCTTATTTATGACATTGTAGGTTAGGTCATATCAGCAAAACTAAAATATGAAACTTATAAATCTTGTTTGTTAGGAAAGATGACCAAACTAACCTTTAGTGGAAAGAGAGAGCGTGCTAATGAGTTACTAGAACTTATACATTTAACTATATGTGGCCTTATATCTACTAGAACTAGAGGTGGATACAAATATTTCATTATGTTCACAGACGATCATTCTAGATATAGTTATGTGTACTTAATAAAACAAAAGTTAGAATTATGTAAGAAGTTTAAAGAATTTAGACTTGAGGTTAAGAAACAAACTAATAAGAGTATTCAGAAATTGAGTTTGGATTAAGGTGGTGAATACTTGGACCATGAGTTGCTTGGTTACTTAAAAGATAATTGGTCGGTGTAATCTGCAAGTGCACAGAGTCGTTCCTAGTACTTACACATCAAGTATTCCAAGGTCATATCCCACAAGGATTAAAATACTCACTACTAAATTAATCCTAATTACTTGAACCAAAAATGACAAGAAATTTAAAAGATGATTGGATTTAAATGAACAATTAATTGTGATGAATGTAAATAAACAAGCAAGAAAAAATTTCCATGTTGAGACTTAGGGCTTCAGGATTCCCTAATTTAAGAGATTGATCCATAAATTATGGAATTGATTGAATAACAAGTTATAATAACAGTTGCATGAGTTCACTTTTATTCTCTCTCAAGACATACAAGAATACCCAACTAGTTGATTACTATTTCTCGATGTGAAACCTAACTAGTCAAATTCATTAAGAACAAGCAACCCTAAGTTATCACACTAGTTTATGATATCTCTATCTCTAAATCTAATGTGCTTATCTTCCTAATGCACAAATCACATTTCACCTCTCAATCCATCATATGATTCCTAAAATTGCATCTATGGTGATCAAGCATAGAAACAATAATGAAGCTCAAGGAAGATAAATATAACTCAAGAACTTTTATTCAACACCAATCAATCTATAAAACATCAATCAATCCCCAAAATAGGCTACATCCCTAACCCTAAATAGGGTTTAGTTTCTGCAAATGATAAAGGATTCACAATACATAGAGACTATCAACATTCAAGACAGGGTAGAGAGAGAAGATAGAGAGAGAAGACAAAACAAGATTGCTCCAATCTTCCTTCTTCCTCTTCTTTTCCTCTTTTGGGTGCCTTCTTTGTTGCTGCCTTGTTTTCAGTGCCAGAACCCTATTTAGGTCTTCAAAATGAGTATATATAGTGTTTTGGGGTCAAAGAAACCTAGTTTTTGCTAAACAGGGGAATAAAAATCGTAACTACGCCGTCAATGTCTATTAGGTGGACCTTCTTGGGTCTTTGAGTAGTTTGGATAGTGCATGTCCGTTAAGTGGACATTCACAGGTCTGTCAGCCTTCTTTCTCCGCTCATGTCCGTTTGGAGGGACATGATGTCCGTTAGGCGGACATACACTGAGCATCTTCAAATGTGCACTTTTGACCCTTCAGAAAGCCAAATCTCTCCTCGGGGTCTTCATGAAGATTGTAGAGCTCGGAGTCCTCTTCGAAAGAGTACTAGAATGACTCTAATCTGACATCTACAATGAAAGTAATGTCTTTTGCCCCAAAATCTCTCCAATTGTACCTATTAAGCAATAAAGTTAAAATGTGAGAATTAACCAAATAAAGTGCATAATTCATATGAAGATAAGTCAAATTAGTTCCAATTCATCCCAAAATCATATATAAATAATTTGACTTATCAATAATGGGATTCTTTCACAATGAAGTCCTTTAGAAACTCCACAACATAATAAAGTGTCTAAGAGGAGAAATCATATTCTATTAGATATGGTACATTTTATAATGAGTCATACGATCCTTCGTACCTCCTATTGGGCATATGCCCTTGAAACTATTACTTACTTTTTAAATTGAGTTTTATATAAATCAGCTGGCAAGACTCTATATGAAATATAGAATGGTGGTAGACCAAAATTTTCATATTTAAGGATTTAAGGATGTGATATTTATGTGAAGCGTATGTGCAACATTTGATCAGTTTTAAGCTAATGCAGATAAATATAAATTTGTCGGATATTCAAAATAAAGTGTTAGATATCAAATTTACCATCCTCTTGAGCAAATGGTGTTTATCTTAATATATACTACATTCCTAGAAAGAGAATTTATTCTTAACAAAAGTAGTGAGAGTAAGGTAAAACGTAGAGAAGTTCAAGAACCATAAAATCATATCTAGATGGAACAAGAGCCTCAAGTTCATACATATGATATACAACCATAGGTTCAAAAGTCATGTAGTCTATAATGCAGTAGTAGGATATGTCATCCCCTCATTCAACTAAATCTACATATTAAAAAGGGAAAACACTATATTGCTTATGGGTGGTGAGACTACCACTTTTAAAAAAGCAATGTCTGATATGGATTCTTTAAAATGACATAAAACCATGAGATTTGAAATGGAATCCATATACATTAACGAAATATAGACTTCTAATGGTATTGCACCTATAGGATATAAATGCATTTTTAAGAGCAAAAATAGCATTGATGGTAGCATTGATGGTAATGTAATTATGTACAAAGAAAAGTTAAAGGCTAAAGATTAAAATCAAAAGAAAGGAGTTGATTTTGATAAACCTTTTCTCCAATTGCTTTGTTTAAATCCATAAGGATCTTAATGGCTATAGTTATATATCATAATTATGAAATCTGGTAGATGGATGTCAAAATAATATTTCTCAATTGGAATTTGCTTGAGAATGTATATATGACACAATATGAGGTTTTGAATATAAGAGATTTCCCTATCAAATATGTAAGTTGGAAAAATGTATTTATGGACTTAAGTAAGCATCAAAGAGTTGGAACATCTGTTCTGATGAGATAATCAAAGAGTTTATTTATAAAAAATGTAAATAAACCATATGTTTATAATAAGGTTAGTGGGACTGCAATCATTTTCATAGTGTTATACGTGGATGACATATTACTGATTGGGAATGACATACTAATGCTCCAATCTATAAAGATTTGGTTATTCAAGAACTTCTCCATGAAGGATATGAGAGAAGTAGCTTAGATTTTTAGAATAAAGAGATATATTGAAGAGGTTGCTTGGCTTATCTTAATCTACATACATAAATAAAGTGCCAAAGAGATTGGTATAGAGAATTCTAAGAGGAAATTTTTACCTATGTTTCCTGAGATTTCTTTCTCGCAAAGTATATGTCCTAAGATACAAAAAGAGAGAGATAAAATGGATTTTCATATACTTCAGCAATTGGATCAATTATATATGCAATGCTATGAAATAAACCAAATGTCTCTTATACTTTGAGCGGAACAAATAAGTATCAATCTAATCCTGGTGATGGTCATTAGACGCTTATGAAAAACATATTAAAGTATTTAAGAAGAACTAAAGATGTTTTCTTGGTTTGTAGAAGAGTTGAACTGAGAGTTTAGAGGTATTCAAATTAAGGATGACAATAGGTTGGTTTGGTTTACTTTTTATTTTAAGAAAATTTTTTGAAAACAATTTTGTTTTACAATTACTAGGCTTGGGGGCGTCAGGCCCAAAAAATTAGACCAGAGGCCCTATTAACCCAGGCCTAGTTTGTTGACTTTGGACTAGGTCAAGCCTGAGCCCAATTACCAAGCCTAATTCAAATGCTAATTTTCAGTCTGATGTAAGTGATAACTAATTATAATCAAAGAACATCTTTACTCTAAATGATAGTGTGGTAAGTTGGAAGAGTTCTAAGTAGCTAACTATTATAGATTCTATGACCGAGGCATAGTACATTTTCATGTCAAAGGTGATAAAGAAAGTAGTTTGGATCAAGAAGTTCATCACCAAACTTAAAGTGGTTTCTAGCATTGTTGAGCCAGTAGTATTATACAATAAAAACAATGATGCCATTGTATGAGTAATGGAAACAACACCTTTTCAAGGGTCCAAACATTTCCTCACGAAATTTCACTTGATTAGTGAGACAGAGGAGGGGAAAGACATAATGTTAGAGTAAGTTCCGACTAAAGAGAATATTTTAGATCCTTTTATTAAGCCATTCCCTCATAAGAGTCATGACTGACATATGGATGAATATGGTATACATAGGCAATTGAATTTAGTGTAAGTAGGAGATTGTCAGTTTATGTCTTTGCAGTTAATCAGTTGGTTATAATTTTATGTATGACATTGTTATTTTAATCAATTAAAGCATCCTTTATCTTTATGTTTTTTAATATTAAAGATAAAATTCTCAGAATAATTACTTCAGAATTGAAATTATGATGAGATTACAATTATAGGATTCAATTTACATTTATGTATGATCTATAAATTGTTCCCAGTTGTAATTTCACTAAGATAAGATATTGATGAAATAGTAAAACTAACACATGTTATGTTTCTTTTTTATAAACAAAGTAATTGATCTCTTAAATTAAAATATGGAGATACTTAAACAAAAGTGTCGCTACTTATCAAAGAATAAGTTCATTGAACTGACCTAGTTATGAGGATTCCAAATGAAATATTATTTATATGTTTGTGGATTTTTTTCATAATAATGACTGTATAATTGATTCTTAGACTTGAGATTATTATGGTATTTCATATCAGAGTTACTATATTTTAATGCTACTTACGACCTTTTATATTTAGGATAGCTCATTTGGTAGTACTTAGATATAGTGTAAACAGTATGGAGATAGTTGAATAAGTCACTAAAAAATTTGTCATTTTAAAGTAATTAGATAGAATGTTCCATTGTTCATAATCAATAATGATTTTAAAGAATTCTCTGACTATAGTGAATTATACACCTCATAAAAACGGTTTCAGCAAGAATTTGTATAAGGTACAATTCAATTAACTTTTATGATATATTTTTCAAGTAATTCAATTATTGAGATGCAATCTGGAAACCGTAAAAGCTTTTTTTTTTTCGTTTGTGTCACGATTGATTTCCCAACAAGTTTTTCATACATAATAGGTTTGTGTCATTCTGTTTGGAAGTCGTGATGAGACACTAAAACCTTTAGTAGTTAACATAGAGAATTAGGAAAAAGGATCAAGAATTGCAAGAAGTCAAAGATTAAGGTTGATTTTGGGAGTAAGACCTATCAATCACAAATGTTATGGGTTTTACGTATCATGAAACAATCTTGTATAAAGGAGGGAAAAGAGTCATTTTAATGTTAATGTGATATTTGATTGACGAAATATTAATAGGTTAAAAATTCTCTGCTAGAATTAAATCTATATAATTTTAATATATTAAAATGTTAGGTTTAACTTAAATTTTAATGCAAACATTAAAATCTTAAAAAAGATTGGCAATAAAAACTTCAACTATTTATCATCCAACGATAGGATTCAATTACAAAAATAAGCCAAAGTTTGAAATAAATGGTTTATAATTGTTTTCCAAAATTATAATTTTTTTACCTGAAATTTTCATGAATAGTAGGTTTTATAACTTTGTTTGGAACTCGCAATGAGACATTAAATCCATTAATAGTTAATATAAAGAATTAGGAAGAGGATTAAGAATTGTGAAAAGTCAAAGATTAAGGTTGATTTCAGGACTAGGAGGTATCACCCACTAATGTTACATAGGTTTCATATAATTCCTATGCATATATATATATATATGCCTTCAATTCATAAAGTTTGTTTTTTTCTTAATAAAAATCATATGTTCAAAAATACATATTGTAATTTTAAATATCCTTATTATTTTGAAAATGATGGTATAAATGATATATAATACTAAACTTTAGCAATAAAAAGTACAACTACCATTTTTAATTAGTGTAAAATATAAAAAAATTCGATTTTTACTTAGTCTTATAATACTAACCAAAATTATTAAAAAAAAAATATTCAAAATTCTATTTATCATAAAATAACTTGCTATTAATCACATAGTCACAATGTTGATATGTCACGATATGTTAGCAGACTTATTAAACACATGACATACACGTGATAACTAAAATATACGAATTATGAAATTAAAGGATGATAAATAAATATTATGGTAAAATTGTATGTAAAATTTACTGTCTAGCAGAAAAAGAAATATAATAAATAAATTAAAGCAGCTTAGGAAATAGATCAAAAATTTTGATCATCCTTATGAATCTAAATGTTTTATTATCATTTTGATATGAAAACACGGCTAATAGGTACTAAGTAATTGGAAATCTCGAAAAGTTGATTAAACCATTCATGAACCAACAGCTTGAGGGATTTATGCGTGTTGCGTTTGCAAACTAATAGCTGATTTTTGAAAACGGTTCTTCAGAAATGATAATTCCACCCAAAATCCTTACAAGATACAGACATGTCATCATCCTCCAATTATAAATCTATCTTCCACCAATCTTTGCTTCTTTCCTACAACAACGCCTACTTAGGTTTTGCATTCCCAATGGATTAACCTCTGGCCTCGGTTTTGCCCCGAAATTCTCCAACCTTGTTGCAGCCTTGTTACTCTGACCTAGTCAACTATTCAATCGAAGGCCTACTCAATTGTGCATTTGATGGCTTGCTTGATTGTATAGTACTCGTTTTCTTAGCTTCTGTTTCTGTTTCCAATTTCTTCCAATCTAATCCTTTCTCTACCAATATTTTCTCATGTTGGAGAAAACTTCCGAACATGTCAACAAGTTTGTTATAGCCACATAATCAATTAGTTTTAGCTAACTAATATAATGTAATTCTTTTATTCTTTTGTATCTAAAAATGTACAGAGAAGAGCCTAATAGAATAAAGAAAGTGAAATCAAACCTTTTTCTTTATTTCTCTCTATTTTCACTTTCCACCATTTCTGCTATTGACTAAGGTCTAAACATCAAGTTACAAAATGGGATATGGAATTAGAGCTAGATTAAGCTTAATTGAATCTTCAAAAAATATTTTCAAACACAGTATAGTTTCTTTCTTTTTTTTCAATTGATTTGTTTCGTCGGTTGGTCTAGTTTTACATAAATTTTGTAGACCCAACACCAATTTTTTGCACCCTCACTGTTTGACCTTTTACCTTAGTTAGAATTTTGATTTCAATAGTGTCTGAAACTCTTTCTCATTTTACTCACGTTCTAAATGAAAACTTTGTCAATTCATTTGCCAAACTCATGAGTTCTATATGAATCATTTCAATCATTTGAACTTTAGGTTCTCAACAAAACTTCTTACTGGTGACAAATTTGCCAACTGGAGACGATATTGTGAAATTGATCTTCTTGCTTGCAGCAAGCCTGGCTTCGTTAATGGAAAGCATCCCAAACCTAATGGTTCATTTCCTACGTCTACGTAACAGGAAAGGTGCAATAAAATGATAATCCCTTGGATTCTAAAATTGGTAGATGAAGACATTGTCGACATTTTATTGTATTGTTCTACTACTACAGAGATGTGGAAAGAATTGGAGACCAAGTATGGTCATTCTGCGGGGACTAAGATTTATCAAGTACCGAAAGAGAATTGTCTAGTTAACTAAGGTAATCTCTGTATGGCGTCATATTTGACCAAACTCAAGAAATTATGCGATTCCCTCCTATATTTATACTTTTGTCCAAGTTTTCAATAAGATTTTTCGTGATTAGCAATTAATGCAATTTCTTATTGGCCTAAATGATGATTATAAAGTGATTAGAAGTATACGATGAAGCCTCTCCCTTTTATTAGTTAGGCCTAAAAACTTGTGTTACACGAGGAATAATAAACGGAGATTTATAATACTACTACTAGTCCTCTTAATTTTGACTCAGCAGCCTTGGTTTCACATTAGAAGTTACAAAGGTTTTTTTAAATAATTCTAGAAATTCTGCCTGTTCCTCAAAGGAACAACTCTAGTAAAGAAACAATTACTTTTGTACACATTGTAAGATTCTTGGAAATTCCGTGGATCGTTGCTTTAAACTTCATCTTGAACTAATAAATGCTAGAAACAAAAGATTGGCTACTAATATGGGTCCTTCTGATTGTCCATTTGTCTCTTCTAACATTCCTAATTATGATGGCTTTTCTAATGTTTAAGCTAATGGAGTTTTTGATGGTATTCCTTATATCACTTTTGAATAGTATCAACAGCTTTTGGCTTTGTTGTCTCATCATAATCTCGAGGCCTTTCCCTCTCGTCCTGTAGCATCCTCTGCTATAATGGCAGGTGACTACTTATATCTCTTTTCTTTTAAGACTAATTTGAAATGGATAATTGATATTGGAGCTACCGATCATATTTTCCCATATCTTGACATTTTTGACACTTGGAAACCTGTTCCATATCATTTCACTATTACTATACCCAATGGTAGTAAAGGCCAAGTTAAACATATAGGTACTGTCAAGTTATCCCTAATATAACACTCTGTCATGTACTGTATGTCCCTGATTTTTAGCTTAATCTCCTTTCAGCTAGCAAATTAATGAAACAACTTTCCCCTAGCTTACTGTTTTAACCCACTAAATTCAAGTTGCTTCAATAAGAAGAACAATGGCTTTTAGTATGTAAGTTGATGGACAATATTACATTGAATCCTGTAAACTTACAATTAGTGGAACTTCTAATCTTGATTATGCTCCTTTAAATAATTGTAACATAGTTTTTAATGTTTATATAGATTTGTGGCATTGTAGATTAGGTCACATTCCCTTTCCTCTATAAACTATGTTGAAGTTCTTAAATCTTGTAAACATAACTTTAATTCAATTTGTTACATTTTTCCTAAGTCAAAGTTTTATAGAAAGTCCTTTCCCCTTAGTTCTTTTAGGGTTAGATGTATTTTTGAACTCATATATGTAGACATATAGGGTCTATATCAACATGCTACATATGATGGCTATAAATACTTCCTAATTGTTGTTGATGATCATTCACATGCTATATGGACTCATTTGTATCATATAAAAGCAATGCTTTCCTTATCTTTAAATCCTTTGTTGTTTTCATTGAAACATAATTTCATGTTATTGTTAATATTTTTAGACCAGACAATGGTCTTGAGTTTTGTGACAATCAAGCATAATCATTTTATGCCAACAAGGGTACTATTCACCACACTTCCTGCTAAGATATTCCCTAACAAAATGGAAGAGTTGAAAGGAAATATAGACATTTCCTTAATACACTTAGGTCCCTCTTCTTTAAAGTCAACCTGCTAATACAATTATGGGGTGAATTCCTTCTCACTACCACTGCCTCATAAACAAAATGCCTTCATTCATTTTACAATGCAAATCACTTTATGAATTCCTATATTATCAACCATCACCATATCAACATTTCAAAACTTTAGGATGCCTTTGTTTTGTTGCTACACCTACAAAACACAAAACTAAATTTGAAGCCAAAGCGCATCTATATGTCTTCATAGGATATCCTTATAGTAAGAAGGCTTACAATATGCTCGGTTTGATTACTAGCAAGATCATCTCTTTTAGGGATGTTAAAGTCTCCATCATTTTCATAATTCCATTCTTCATAAAAAAATTCTCATCTTCTATTCTTCCCTCTCCCACCTTTGGTACAAATTTTCCATTCTTGTCCTTTTCTTCTAATAACTTCTCTTTTCCCTCATCTCAATTTGATATTACTTCTCCTGTCCAGCCTACCTCTACTCCTGCAATATAACCTATTCCTTTTACTTCTCCTATACACCAATTCCCTCCTCTTCGAAGATCTACTAAAATTCATAAAGCTCTCACTTATTTATAGGACTAAGTGTGCTCTTATACTGATAGGACCACTATTACCTCTCATTGGTGCAATTTATCCATTTTCATCACCTAGCTCTCTCTCACCAAGCCCCTTTTTCCAACCTCACAATATACACTAAACCTTGTTCCTATAAAGAGGCTTATGCTAATCCAAATTAGGTTTTAGTAATGAAGAAGAGATTGAGGCTTTATAGGCCAAACATACTTAGGATGAGATTGATCTCCCTCTAGGAAAAAAAGACTATACCCTATAAGTGGATTTATAAGGTCAGGTTAAATTTTGATAGGAACTTGGAGAGACTCAAAGCTAGATTAGTCATTAAAGGCAACTCAGACCTCAGAAAAGGCTAGTATGGATTTCCAAGAGACCTTTTCTCCTATAATCAAGATGGCTACCATTAGAACTATCATTTATTTGGTAGCTCACAAAAATTGGGATATGTTTTGGCTTGATATTAACAATTCTTTTCTACATGGTGACTTGGAGGAAGAAGTTTACATAAAAATGCTCGAGGGTATAGATAATCCTCATAACAAGATCTGTAAACTCAAAAAATAACTTTATGGCCTTAATCAAGGATTAAGGAAATGGTTTAATAATCTTACCATTTTAGCTATTTTATTGATGATGTCTTGGTGACTGGCTCTAATCTTGGTGAAATTTAGGCTTTAAAATAACATCTTTATTCAACATTTAGTATCAAAGACCTAGAAAAATTGCATTATTTCTGAGGTCTTAAAGTTAGTCATACTTCTCATGGTGTTACTCTTACTCAAAAAAAGTTTACTATTAAACTATTATGTAAAACTATAATTTTTGATGCCAAAAATATATCCACTCCCTTAGCTATTAATCATCATTTGGTTGTTGATGTTAGAGAGATTTTGGATAATCCCAGTTATTATATGATGCTCATTGGGAAACCCAACTATCTTACTTATAGTAGACTATATCTCCCATTTTTTATTCAAATGTTGAGTATTTTATGCAACAACCTCGAATAACCCATTTACATGCCTTGGAACATATTTTGAAGTATATTAAGTTATTACGTTAAAAGCTAGTGTTTAGCTTAAACTTCAAGCTTTCTCATATTATAATTATGTCAGTTGTCCTACCTCTCGTTGCTTTATCGCTAGTTATTTAATTGAATTTGGTCAATATTCTATTAGCTGGAAAAGCAAGAATGTAACATCATGTTTTCCCATACTAAGGGTTAGAACCCTAAAATACTATACATGAGAGACATTAATGATAAAATTAGAAAATGCATTTCATACTCATACATTTACGCATATATAAATTTGAAATTTTCAAACATTACAATGATTGTTCATGCACTCATTTGACGTTTACTGGGTATAATTGATTTATAAATGTGATTATATTGTGAATTGTGGATTATATGTCTTGAAAATTGATTTGGTGAATATAAACGTTGATTTAGAATTTTGGTGAAATTTAGGAAATTTTCTAAAATTTTGGGTAATTTTTGGACAAGAAAAAATGCTAAGTGGCGAGACAATTGATAAATAGTAGCAGAAATAAGTATCAGAAGGTAGTAGAAATTTTGATGAATGACAATATGATTTATTGATAAGTGTCATTTAAAATTAGGAGACAATTGGAATAGAAATTAGAGGACAAATGAACTAGTTATTAAAAGGACCATTTGGGGACCAAAAGGTGGTGACACATGACCAATTTGTCCTCCAATTTCTACTCCAATCATCTCCCAATTTTAAATGACATTTGTTAATAAATCATATTGTCATTCATCAAAATTTCTATTGCCATCTGACACTTATTTCTGCTACTGTTTATCAATTGTCTCAAGTGTCACTTGCCATGCCACACACCTACCCACGATATTTTCATTTGCAAGACATATTTAATTTTGTCTTTCATTTGGCCAAATGCTTTCATCTTCTTCGATGCTTTCTTCTCTTCTTCCATCACTATACGACACTCTCTTTTCTCCAACCTTCAACGTTAAGTTTTGTTATTATTCTTCACCTTGCCACTCTAACTATTCATGCCTTCACCTTGATGATAAAAACCAACCTTTTTCCTCCCTACAATGGTGATGAACGATGATGCTTGCGAGGCTAGGGTTAAGAGTGATTTGAAGGCTTTGAAGCTAAACAAGTAAGTATAAAGCATTACTCTTCTTGAATTTTTGAATGAAGCATGTATGATGATAGTTAGAGGATATATGTTCATAAGATGGTGTTTTATATACGTTGGAATGTGGGTATATTGGGTTAGCCATGGTTGCATGCATCACATACATACGGATGCAGCGGAAGTGTCGGAATCAAGATTCTGACACCATGACAACTCGGAAATCACAGAATCTCACATGCATGCAAGAATATATAAGGAACATGAAATAACAAAACTTTTACCTTGTGTATCTCCTCCTTTCTTGTTTCTTCTCCTTGTTTGGGTTGTTGTAAACACCAAACCCTTCCTTGATCACCCAAGAACACACAAAAAAGGAAGATGAAACAATGTGTAAGGGTTTTAGAACACCAAACTTGATGAATTCAAGTAGATGTTCAACATGATAAAAGATAGATCAAGGTTATCTTGCATGTATGTTGATTTATACAACATTTGCATGAATTGTAAGAAGATAACTCAAGAACTCTTCTCACTCTCTCTAGAACACTTCTAGAACCCTTTCTCTATCACTTAAGTGTGTAA
>JANQAP020000546.1:2371197-2382102 GCA_026874005.2 Erythroxylum coriaceum | reverse complement strand
TCATGAGCAGCTGTAAAGGTTCTAGAAACCTCTTTGTAATTGTTACCTTTTTTCTATATAAGAAATACAAAGGCACCTCAGTCGTTTGAGCTTAGCATTTCATATTCTAGTTTTTCTATTTCTTAACTCATCACATTCAAGTTTTATGGGTGTTGGGGCTGTTTTATAGTTCAACATATTTAAATCTAAGAAAATAATGTAATAAACCTAAATTTGACAACTCAAAATTTTTCATCATGCAAGACTTAAATTAAACAATTATAGACATAAGACCCCATATATATTATACCATCATTATAAAGGCACAACTGAAAAATCAAATTTACTTCACTTCTTCACATTTACTCCTTTCAAACATATTATCTAAGAAACACGAATCAATTTTAAGGTACTAATCGTATAGGGCTTGCTTGAGGTCATATAAGGCTTTTATTAGCTTATAAGCTTTACTATCATCATTATAAATAAAACTTTCAAGCTAAGAAATGTACATCTCTTCTTCTGGCTTGCCATTCCAAAAAGTGAATTTAATATTAATTTGGTACATTGATCATTTTAATTAAGCAACTAAAGTTAAGATAGTTCTCATCGTTTTAAAGTAAGCTATTAGAAAAAATGTATCATTAAAGTCAACACCTTATTATCGTGAGTTCTCCTTAGCAATCAAACAAGTTTTGCGCTTTTACATTGTTCCATTAGTATATTACTTTGCTCTAAACATCCATTTCAACATAATAACATTCTTGCCTTCCTATGAATCAATCAACTCCCAAGTTTCATTTTTCTCTATAACCAACATCTTTTCTTTTAATGCATCCTGCAAATACTTGACTTTTTACAGCTTCATCATAATAAGTAGGGTTAGAAACATAACAGGCAAAATTGCACAACCTTATCTCTCACTCAAGGAATGAAATTTCTTTGGAGGAGTTTCAAACAAGAGCTTAAGGGTGAGTGAGAGCTTGATGAGGAAGATGAACTATTGTTACTTGGAGTTAAGTGAATGGATGATGAGGAGCAACCATTAGGTGAAACACATGGACTAGTTAGTTTTAAAGGTTTTGTTTTAGGGATTTACTTTTTAAGACTAGAGGATGTGTTAGTTTTGCATTTTTGTTATTCCAAGAACAATTTTCTTCTTCATTGAACTTAACATTCTTGATTAAAATAACTTTGTTATTCATGAGGCTATACAACTTATATGCTTTGGATTGAGGATATAGATGACAAAAAATATTTTTTAAAATTTTTATTAAGTTTTAGATGGAGAAGTAGCCAAAGCATATTCTATACATCCAAAAATTTTTAAGTGACTTACCAACGAGTTTATACCTTTTCAAGCTTCATATGGAGTTTGGTTTATAACTTCTTTTGTTACTGAGATATTGAGAAGATACACTATTGTATTTATGCCTTCTACCTAAAACTTCTTTGGAAGATCATTTGCTGTCATTATGCTTCTGGTCATTTCAATTGCCATTTAATTTTTTCACTTAACCACTCCATTTTACTCTGGTGTGCATATTGTTGTTAACCCCTTATGAATGTTATAGGTAAATTCACCACCTCTATCTTTGAAGAGCCTTAACGGAAAACCTTTTTATTTTTCTGCTATTGCCTTAAATTTCTTAAAATTCCCAAAATTTTTTATTTGAAATTTAAAAAATAAACCTAACTTAAATGATAGTAATCATCAGTGAATAACAAAAAATATTAACTTTCACTTAAAGACTCAATACTCATCGGATGTTAAATATCTGCACGTGCTAACTTAAGACAATTCAAAATCCTTCAAGACTTCTCCACTGGAAATAAATTTCTACTTTGTTTTTTATGAAAATACAATTCATATAAATTAAGATCATCAATTTTGGGCAACCCAACAACTATATTTTTTAATAAAGTAATTTCAACCCTTTCATATTCAAATGTTCATAATGTAAATGCCACATTTTTGCATCATTAGTTCTACCAACTGGTGATCACTTTTACAATTAACCTAGAATTCTAGTGTGCTAGTGAAGAATTATCCTAAAATGGCATCTAACTTCTAAATAATGATATAGGTAGGCTTTCAAAAACTTAGAGAATAGATTTATAAGTAACCAAATTTTTAAATGCTAAAAAGTGTTTAGGCTTAAAATTTAAGTTAAAAGAATAATTTTATTTAAGCAAAGGATAAGTACAAAATGCAAATAAAGTTGAAACAATGATGGGTTATGTGTCTTTGAGTAGTTTGATTATGTGTCTATGATTCCACTATGTTTCTTACTAATATACTTATACACCTCTCCTAACTTTAACCGGTTTAAGCGATTTTCTAGTAACTGCTCAATTTCTAACTATCCTCTAATTTTGGGTCATGTCCTAATTAATTGCCTGTCACAAATTCATCATGTTTTTAACCATCTCGACTTCTATACTACATCCTGTGCCCAAGAATTTTCTAGGCAATATAGTTGACTTTTGGAAATCTTAGCAACTGGGTTTTTCATCTTTACACCTAATGGGTTGAATTTTACTCAAGTTATTAACAATTGTCCCCTACATATGTTTGGTATTGAAGACCTTCTAGAATTTTTCAATAATAATAGGGTGAGATTCTGTTTATTGACTTGGATCAACTTTGAATTCTTTACGATTTTTAGCTTCCTCTTAACATCCAACAAAAATCATAAATCAAGCTCAGTTACATTAATAATTGTAACTGATAGAAATGGATCTTCATCTATCAACATGGTCTGATCATATTCAATAAATAATAGAATTCCCTTTTTAAACCAATCTTGAATAACATTGTTGAATCCACAGTATGAATATATAAAGTGATTTTTTATATTATGGTAGTTACAATAGTTCATCCCTTGAATCTCTTCCCTTGTGGGAATCTTATGTTCTGGTAGAAAAGTAAAAAAAATTTCCTGCAATAAAAAAAAAAAATTTTCTTCCGTTTTTGAGACATCAAAAGTGCATTGCATCTAAGTAGTTGGTGTTTTTACTTTTCTTTTGGCTTTGAGTAATTTTGTTCTAGAACAGACAAATATAATTTTTGGGGATATTATTCTTAACCACCGTTGAGGCATATGAACTTGTTTATATCAAATAAGTACCTACTAAACACCTTTTCTGATACACTTCTTCTTTACGAAGTTTTTCACATTCAGATACTTTTGTTGCCAATTCATATAATTCATATAATTTCATACCTAAGAATTTTTTCAATATCGAGGGCTAAACTAGCTTCATATACTTGGTATCTTGACTCCTTATTCTCCTAAATCGAATGATAAATATGTTTACATTCTCGCTATTTTTTTAGTAACAATAGACAATTCATCTATACTGACTTCAGATTCAGTTCAAAAAAACTGAGTATGAAACAATCTTCCTATCTTCGTCTATGAAAGGACATAAATTTTAGACAACAAAGCATACTAGAAAAAGTCGCACCTAATCTTGAAGTTGTTGAAATCACCACACTGAATAGTGAATCTTGTAATGTACTCGATAGTTTTCTGACCATCTTCACTAGAAAATAGCGAAAAATTAGGAATTTTATAACCATGGAGATAAAGATTCTTATGGTCAATATGCTTTGAATAAGCTTTAAAGAATTATGGGTGGCTAATCTATCTTAAATCAAGCCTATAAAACTTTTGAAAAAACTCTAATAGTCTATATATTGATTAATCTTATTTATGGAGGAGTCGTAATAAGAAAAGGATTTTGGTTTACAGCCAAAAAGTTGCCCCCTTAGTTATAATTTGGTCTATTAGGTTCAATTTCAAGACTAAATCCTGTCTTCTAAGAGTGGTCGACCATTCCTAGAATTAGCAGGTAAAGGCACCACAAGAATATCCTCACTTTTATATGGAAGAACATATCTTTTTCCATAAAGAAAGAAACTGAAGGATGATTATACTCACCAACTTCCATCACATTCGGTGTAAGCTTGATCCCTTCAAAAATTTGCCTTATTAGAGAAGGAGAATTCTACCTAGTAAATTGTACCAAAGCGGAGAAAAATTTTTCATCTTCTCTATTGACATTTTGAATTCTTGTCAGTTGGATACTTAGTCGAAGGCGATGTTTCCTTCTTTAAATTTTCAATCATTTAAAATACAAAACTTCATTTCTTACTATAGTAGGATTTTTTCCTCCAAAAATAGAGGCACAATGACTTCTTTTTATTCTTCATACGCAACATCATAATCCTTCTAAGTGTGTCAAATGATTGATCATTTTTATGATCAACTTGGAATTTGAGCATATTAGGGAGGAAGTCTTCCAAAATTATGCCTGACTTCTAAATAGTGATATTGGTGGGCTTTGAAAAACTTGGAAAACGAATTTCTAATTAACCAAATTGTTAAATGTTAAAAAGTGTTAAGACTTAAAATTTAAATTAAAAGGATGATAGGTTATGTGTCTTTGAGTAATCTGATTGTGTGTTTGTGGTTTCCTTTTGTTTTATCCTAATGGTGTACTTATACACCTCTTCAACTATCCTCTAATTTTAGGTCATGTCCTTACTAACTGCTACCATATATTCATCATGTTTTTAGCTATACCGACTTATAACTCTTAAACTTGTCTATTAATTCCTGGGTCTAAGAATTTTCTAGGCAATTTAGTTAACTTTTAGAAATCCTAACAACTAGGCTTTTCATCTTTGCACCCAATATGTTGAATTCTTCTTAGGCTATCAATACCACAAAGGCACAATTTTTCATACTAGAGACTTCCAAAGAAAATATTTTATTTTATGCCATAAGAATGCTAACTATTTATTTGTGTGATTTCTTATCCTAAATACATTAGAAACCATTATCAAACATAATAGAGTAACTACGACCCATCAATTACCCAATATTTAGTATATTATAAGCTAAATTAAGAACATATTACATATTATAGAGGAGTTCTACATTATCTAATGATGTTTTGATGTAATTATACTTTTCTGTTTCACTTACATCAACTTATTGTCTCTTAGAAAAATTTCACTTTTCTATGACTGATTAAGCTCTTTTAAGAATGAATTTATGCTGGAAATATGATTGGAGCATTTACTGTCCACAAACAGCACTTCACTAGAAGCATCAACAATGAAAGAATGAGCTATGAATAGTTTACTCTTCTTTCCACATTTCTCTGTAAAATTAGCTTGATTTTTCTCATCCTTCTGCTAGATCAATAATTAAGTTCTTTGTGGACTACTTTTCATACAATATAAACATTGAATGTTATTTTTACACTAGTGCTAATCATCGAATTGACCTCTTCCTCAATAACAACCATAACTCAACCTTGAAAATCTCCTGTACCTTATTCTCGAACACTTTAATTTTCTAATTTTCCTTTATAAGAAGACTCTTCCTTCACCTAAAAAGTCTTATTCTTAATTTTGTCATAGGACCTATTAACCTTAACTGCACGAGCTAGTATATAGATTATAAATTTACTAAAAGTGTAAGTTGACAAGTCTTTAGACTCTTCAATTGCAACAATAATATGATCAAAGTCTCTTATTAAACTCCTCAGAACCTTACTAATAACAATTTTATCACTATCATCTTCGTCGTAAGACCTAATATGATTTATAATTTCAGAAACACTAAATAAATATTCTTGCTTAAATTCTTTTTTTCTTCCATAGCTAGCAGTTTAAAATTAAGTTTTGTTGCCTAAATACTCTTTCTTTAGGATATCTTGAACCTGAGTGGAGGTGTTAGCTGATGAGATTTGCTGAAAGATATCATTGTCCACTGTTAATTGAATAAGAAACAGAGCCTTTACATCCTTCTTATAAGGTTCCTACAATCGTTGATCGACTTGGCTGGCTTTGAGTCTATAAACCTTTTCCCACTAAGTCTGATAGCTCTTGAGACTTGAACATCGTCTTCATCTTAAGGATCCAAAGGTGATATTTTTCACCTTTGAAATTTTGAAGTGGGGGTTGAGAAGTTGAATTAGAACTACTACCCGACATGGTTGAAATTCTTCCTAATTTGTGTTTACTTCATTTTTTTTTCTCTCTGATTTATGTTTTTCTGTACCATGTTTTATTTAGATATTATGCAACTCACTTTCTTTCTCTAAATTTGTCTTTTCATATGCCTAGTTTATGACTCAACTTGGTGAAAAAAAAAGGAAAGTAACATGTTTGTGTTTTAATCTTTCTCTCTCTTAGTGCTCTAATACCAAAAATAATGTTAGGAAATGAAAAATGAAGTCAAAGTAGCGAGCTTTTACTAGAAAACAATCCACTGTAATTTCATTCCAACAAGTTACAAAACAAGGGTGTAAATAAATAAACTTATAATTAAACCAAATTAAGCTAAAATATGGCCAACTAATCACGACCACTCTTAACTAAAGGACTCCAATTGAAAACTTATATGCTAATTAACCAAGTAATTAGGAAACCCACCAACTTAATGTTGAAAAACATGAACTAAAATTCAAGAACTAAATTCACAAACTTTATAGCTTTACTTAAAAAGGTAAACACTTTAAGATTAGGCAATTTTGAATGAGCATGGAGATAGGAACTGTTTTGATTGAGGCTAACTCTATATATGGGTAAATAAAAGAGGCAGTTGAAATATAAAGATGAAATGACATAGTGTGTATATTTCAACTAAAGCCTGAAACCAAATGCTTTGACTCTTCTTGTAATCAAAGAAACAATGGTAAGTGAAGCATGCCTCTTCTTGGATGTATAACTAAAGCTTATAGTAAAATACTACGTTAGTGGACCTAAATGTAGCTATATGCTTTTTAGATTTTTGTTGTACAACCAAATATCTACAAATTTCTTAATTAATTTAGTAACTAGCTATTTCTGGTATGAGGCACTATTGTGCATGAGTGAAATATCCTCTTAAGAGGAGGTATAGAGTTTGTTTTAAGTTTTCAACTTTTGTTATTTGGTAGAAATCAAAGCTTGTGAAAACTTCGCCTCATGTTAGTCAATTATTAGGGTTGTTATTTGATTAATTCATAGTTGTTCAGTTATTTTAATGATTTGTCAAAGCTCCTCAAGATATGGTTAACATTGTCACTAAAGGAAGAAATGAAGTCGTAAAAGAAGCAAATGACTTAGTAAATGTCTACAAGTTAAAGAAGGTTATTGACATTGACTAGCTGGTAGGTCCAAAGTGGCAAGAGTATTGTGGCTAGAGACAGTAGGCAACTTAAAATTATCTCCAAAATCTCAAGTTCAAATATAACAAATGATCTAACACTATTTAAATCCCATATGTATATCCGTTATAAGGCCTGATGCACAATCAGTTTATGGTTTGTGCATGTCTTTCTATAATTACATATGGTGTTTTTTATGAAAATAAATAATCCATCTGCTATGGTTGAACTATATAACCATTATTTAATTATTATTAATTAACATTATTATTACGTAAGAAATTTTTTATTTTATAAAAATAATATTTTTATTATATATGGTATTGATAATCACCAATATTTACCAATCACCTACTATAAAACTTATTTTTTCATAAAAATTTGTCTGAATTCCTCTCTTGTCAACCTCTATCTTTTCTCTTCTTGTTTTTTCTTTGAAAATACTTTAAATCTTCTTCCTTCTTTAGCACTTCGTCTCCTATTTGTTGAAAAACTTTCAAAACAAATAATTAACGTATAAAGGTACTTAGGACATGAGACCCGTAGAGGAATCCATTAAAGACTAGTTGCTTAAGTGGATCTAGGAAGTCTTTTCAAAATGCGATAAAGAGTTGAGTGAACTTAAAAAAATATCACAACAATGTATACAAGTTTAAAAAAAGTCCACACAATAGAGCAAACCTTCTGCAATGATAAGAGGCAGTTTAGACCATGCACCATAAGTGGAGTCTTCACTTGATGAAGGCTCTTCGTACTTAATTCTAATGAAGTTTAGTAAAATTTAATTTCTAAAATTTGATGGAGAATAGTAAAAAATTGGACCTACAAGGAAAAATAATTTTTTATGGACCAAACACCCCTATAATTAAAGGTCAAGGAATCTAGAGATAGCTGCTTTAGGAATGCACTAACTTTACATAAGGAATCAAATGAAACATGATTTATTAAGTTAGGAAGAATACATTATTGCTTTAATCCAACAATTCAGAGAAGTTTTTAAAGATTTAGTAGGTGACTTCAAACAACTGTAGCAAACATGATTAGTGAGAATATTGTGCTGCATTTAAAAGCCATAATTGAACCTTATTTGGTGGAATTTTTCTTGAATGATTTAAAACCATCCTTTTAGAATGTTGAATTTAAAAAAATTTCAGTAAGCATTTGTGTTAACAAAAAAAATGAAATAAGCTATATCAAATGTCTATTATCCTAATAAATTTGTGTATGATAAAACCTTTCAATCTTTCAATTCCAATGGAATGGTGATAATGGCATCCCTACCATCTTAGTTGAAATATAATAATAAAAAGCTTAACTCATAAGTGAGTTTACTATCCATTCTTACTCCATTTCCAATAATCACTATTATAATCTAAGGACGTAGGGAGTTATAATGAAATTAGAGACAAATGAGCAATAAAGAATTTAAGGACAAGAGAGTCAAAGGTATGCATTTTTGGTGTGATGAGAGATTCATACTTGATCGCAAATGCAAAAAAGAAGCAATGAAATCAATTTATTGTAAAGAATGATGAAGAAGATGAGAGATAACTATAGGCAATGAGGAGTTTAATTCCAGAAACATATGGCAGGAGGATTACAGCTGCCATACTCTAGAATTTGCGTAAATTTTAAGTGAACTCTTTAAGGGGTTTAATTCTCCATTGATGCATCAGTGTTGAGAGTAGGAGAATATGACATAGTGCTATGAGTACAAAGGCTTTCCACTCTAAATATAAGTCTTATATAACTTCAAAGAGCAAATAGGTTAGGGGATCAATTAATAAATTAAATATGGTTCCTTTTAATACGTGTAAGAAATTACTTTGCAAGGCTCAAGTAATAAGTCACTGGTGCATGCTCAAATTGATAGGGCTAATTGAGCAATGAATGCCCTAAAAATAGATAATATGAAGACTTTAAGAGATATGAATTTAGATGAGTTATTGATGGAATATAACCCAATCTTTGAAACTCCCAAATGATTATCACCATAAAGAGCTTATGATCATAAAATCCATTTAAAGGAGGGAAAGGAGGTACTTAATACTAGACCCCCCCCCCCAACACACACACACACACATATATATATATAACATAGTAACAACCCTTTTCTGTCTCCAATTGTGTTAGATTATAGGGACCTTAACAAAGAAACAGTCAAAGACAAGTTTCTTACTCCATTAGTCGAAGAACTTTTAGATGAGTTATAAAGAGCACGATGGTTTTCAAAGTTGATTTTACATTATAGATACCACTAAACTAGAATGGGTCCTCAAGATATCCTTAAGATGGCTTTTAGAACTTACGAAAGTCATTACAAATTTTTGGTAATGCTCTTTGGTTTCAGTAACACTCCAACAAGATTTCAAAGTATAATGAGCCATGTTTTCAAATCTCATTTAACGAAATGTGGATTAATTTTAATGATATCTTTGTGTATAGTTCGATATTTGAAGATCACTTGAATCATCTTAAAATGGTGTTGGAGACAATGCAATCAACAAATGTAGTTTTAAAGCTAACAAAATCAAATACTTGGGTCATTTATTGTCAAATATTAAAACCCTATACAAAGGGCTTATACCAAGAATGACTAAAGAGCTAAGAGATCTCTTAGGATTAATGAATATTACAAGAGATTCATTAAACACTATGAAAAAAAGCAAACTAGCCAACCTATTGAAGAAGGATCATTTTGAGTAGAGTGAAGCAACTCAGTGTGCCTAAAACAAATAATGGTCACAACACTAGTGTTGTCCCTTCCCAATCACTCTTAAACATTTATTATTGAAGCTGAGGCAACTGACAATGAATTAGAAGTAGTATCAATGCAAAATTGGTATCCACTAACTCTTGTTAGTGAATCATTAGCGCCAAAACATCAAGCAAGATCAACTTATAAAAAGAGCTTACAGTAGTAATGGCAAAGAAAATTATATGTCGATTTTAAGGTTCTGATCCCTTTACTAGTTAGTGTGGAGTAGGAACATACTTTTATTTATTTTTTAAAGTGAGAAATATACGTTATATGAAAGTTATCCCTAATAGTAAGATCTTCATCTAGACACAATATGTCTATCTTCAGACCGCCGAAAGGCACTGATTACAGCCCTGTTCTTTCTTAAAGAAAGTAATACAGAGGTTGCAAAAATTGACACGTCGACAGCTTAATGCTAGTCTATAGAATTTTCAAAGGAAGACTAGGTTTTGGAGACTAAGTTGCACAACTTCAAACTCACCTCACTCTCGTGAATGTCCTTCCCAAATCCTAGTGTAATAGGCTAAAGATCGGGGGAAGTTTAGGAAATATGGGGAGACCCAGAAGCTGTCGGTCAGAGCGGGGATAAGCTTGCTTCTTCACAACCCCTAAAAGAAATCAATCCTATAGCGCTAATGCTACGAGTTCTTTCTATTACATTCCATCTAATTTCATTCAGAGGTAGGTGGCTAAACCACTCCGTATGAACAAACGATTCTAAGATAAATAGCATAGTTAAGATTGAACGAAGAGGGGAGTAGTGGAACTACAGAGACTTTCTTCTAATCCCAACTCCCCTAATGAAAAAGGAAAGAACTAAGCTAGAATGCTGAGAACACGATGGGAGTTGGAGGTCAAGGGAGGACCAAACACAGACCTCCCAGTAGGCCTCGATAAGCCAGTGTCAGTGGGTAGTTTAAATGTTGGACCCCGATTTCTTCTTCAATATGTTTTGGATTAATTTTATTATTTTGTTGTGATTAGGCTTTAATTTT
>JANQAP020000546.1:2333941-2349223 GCA_026874005.2 Erythroxylum coriaceum | reverse complement strand
AAGACTAGTTTTATATGCTATGCCATCACATGCCCGTCATAACATAACACTGGAAAGAGGTTACATTACAGGGAAAGTCATGTAGAATCCCAAATATATCAGTGTCTCAGTTATAAAATGTTATATGACTTTATTAGTGTTCAATTGGTTTTAAAACAAAAATGAAGACAGCTTCTAACGCATACCGATAACTAAATTAGGAGTTGGTTAGTTTTACTTCTGATTTTTAGTTTTCGTTTCTTAAAAACAAAAACTTATTTAATTGTTAATGTTAATATAATGATAATAATTATGTATTAAATAAAAAATAAATATAAATTATTTTTGTAAATAAATTAATAAATTGAAATTTATATAATATTTATTAATAAATTATCACTAAAATTATTATATTTTATTAAACCAAATAATTAAATAATTTTGTAAATTTATATATATATTATTATTAAAAACAAGTTTGATTTAAGACTTAATATTTTGAAGATATTTTAAGTTTAAATTATATGAAAATATACTGTCACTTAAATTGGGTGATTAATTCACTTTTCACCACAACTTTGCATCTTGCAAGTGCTTAAAACCATTCTCTGATTCTCCACAAAGTTTGGTTCTTTCAGTAAAAAATTCAAAGGGATCTGAGTAAAGTTTTTTTTTTGAAAAGTTAAAAATGTAATTATATAAAGAATAGTACAAAGGAGTTCGTAACCGCAACAACACCGTATGGGCATATCCAGCCTACCATATACACATAACACAATTAGGGTAAGAACGTTTGTCACTTTTCTAGACTTCACCAGAGGCCACCAAATTAGGGAAGAGAGGGAGAGTTCGTTTCCGTCTCTACTTCATGCCATAGCTACCTTGCTCAATTGTTTGGGAAACCTTCGTCCTTCTGTGAGCAGATTTTTCACTTTTAGGGTTACGGGAGAGTCAAGACTCAACAGCGAGATTATGATCAGAGCATCGCAACTACGACGAGGTAAGTTTCATCTTCTTTGATTGACTGTGTAGTCTACATGCTTGTACTAGGTGTACTGATCCATCTTCTGGGATGTTTGTTTTCTCCGGTTATGGTGGTGAGGCTCCCAAATACGCCTTTCTCAATCTTAGGACTCCTCCGGATCCGTGGAGCCAAGTACTTCTTCTGTCTGTCTTCTGAAAAAAGGTGTTCTTCTATTATCTGATTTGCCATGATAGAGCTAGGTTTGGGCTTAGATCTTCTGAATGAGTAGAAATGAGGATTTTCTCTCTGATTTCTTTAATCAGAGAGGTAAATACCTCCTGTCTTATACAGAGACTGTTCTGAAATCTTTTATAGTTCATTTCTCTCCATATCTCTTTGACTGTGAAGGCAAGAGAGATGACATAAATGCACTCAGTAGATTTAGGGACGTGTGACAGCTTCAGAAGCCAGTCAATGGCTTCTGTAAGAGTGGAACCTGCATTAGGAGTAAGATTGAGCGATTTAATCCTTTCTCAAATATTCTGTGAGAAGGGACATCTGAAGAACAGGTGATCCCTTGATTCTCTCTCTGTCTTCGCATAGGGCACAAGTAGGATTGGTAGACAGAAAGTGTAATCTATCCAAAGTGCTCAATCGATTAAGTACTGCTAGCCATAATGTGATAGAGTAACTTGGCATTAGAGTTTTATACCAGATAACAGGAAACCATAGTTGTGTAGGATTGTTTCGAGACTGCCATTTCCTGAATTTAGGAATGCTAAATGTGTTGGCTGGTAAGTTGAGGCAGTAGTAAGCATCCTCTATTTGGATGTTAGGATGGCAATTAGGGGACAGGTGCTGTAATTCATTGGGGAAGGTCCAATGATCACCTGCTAGGATGATTTTGACCTTCTTTTGGATAGGAATATCATGCCATATTTGAATAGCCTGCTGGTGCCTAATAAGTGGACATGTCCTGTCCAATTGTCAAACCAGAAGGAAATCTTCTCTCCATTCCCTACCCTGGAGTAGATTAGCGGTTCCAGCATAGGTCTTAGTTTCAGTAGCTGAGTCAAAGGCCATGAGAATGAAGATTTGATAGGGATGGACCAGATACTAGAACCCTTCAAAATATAGCTATGTAACCATCTAATCCAAAGGGACTTCTTTTCTAGTAGAATATTCCAGAGGTTCTTTACCAATGCTGCTCTGTTATAGGAGGCAATAGAGATCAGTCCAAGACCTCTTTCCTCTTTCCTTTTGCAGACTTCTTTCCATTTAACCTTAGCATGATGGTTTTCTGAGTTGAGGTTACCCTATAGGAATCTTCGAAAGAGTTTTTCAATGGTTTTAATCACTCCGTTAGCAAGAGAGATATTAGAGGACCAGTAGATGTGTAGAGAGTTCAAGACTGCCTTGATCAATTGTAACCTCCCACCAAAGGAGAGCACCTTATTTGACCACATGCCCAACCTTCTTTGAATTTTCTCAATCAGGGGCTGACATTCTGAATACTGTATTCTTCTGGTGGTAATAGGAAGTCTCAAATAGGTCAAAAGAGCTGATTTTCTGCTCATACCTGTTAGTTAGGAGATTGTGTGCTCCATACTATTAGCTCCTTTAGCTAGGACAAACTGACTCTTGCTTGGGTTAATATCTAGCCTCGATAATTCCTTAAAATCAGCCAAGGTTTTCATGAGTAGCTCTATAGACTTGTCCTGAGCTTTTGAGAAAAGTATTAGATCATCCGCAAAGCATAGATTGACCAGCCTGACCTTCCTGCACTTAGTATGATATTTGAAGGACTTACATTGTCCAACTCTCTGCTGGATCAACAAAGTGAGTACCTCCATGCAGATAATGAATAGGTATGGGGAGATAGGGTCACCTTGTCGCAAGCCTCTAGCACTCCTGAAAACTTTAGTAGGGGAGCCATTTACTAGGATGGCATAGGAAGGAGTGGTTATACATGCCTCAATCCACTTGACAAAATCCTCTAGAAATCCTATTAGTTTAAGGGTCTGAAGTTCATCAACTCCTGAACAATAGAATAATTATCCCCGATTCTCCTATCATATAAGAAAGCATTTTGGTTGTCAGAAATTAATGAGTCAAGAACCATCTTCAGCCTATTTGCAATGATTTTAGAAATAATCTTGTATAGGACGTTAGTACATGCAATAGGTCTATAATCATCTAGAGAAGAGGAGCAAGTGATTTTTGGAATAAGACAGATGTGTGTTTTGTTAATCTCCTTCAATAAGGATCCTCTAGAGAAAAATTCCAGCACTACTTGCTTTACCATAGGTCCAGTTACAAGCCATGTTTTCTGATAGAAGAAGGCATTAAAACCATCAGGACCAGGAGACTTATTTGGATTCATCTGGAGCAAGACCTCTTCGATTTCTTTTTCTGTTACTGGAGCAATGAGAGCTCCAGCCTGTTCCTGTGAGATCTTATGAGGGATAAAAGATTCAAGTATGTGTAGGTTTGGGCAAATCCGAGAAGAACCCTAGAAATTTCTGAAGTGTCTCTTTGTTTCCTTCAACAGATCAGCTTGGTTTGAGATTTCCACACCACCTTGTTGTTTTAGGGAGCTGATTCTATTTATATTCTTCCTTGCTAGGATAGTGTTGAAGAAGAATTTAGAGCACCTTTCCCCATCTTTCAGCCAATTAACTTTTGCTCTTTGCTCCAATAGGCTGTCATGATCCTTAACCTTTGATAGGTAAGTCCTTAGTAGCTCCTTTTCAGTATTTAGAAGTGTTGAATTGGAGGGGTCCTGATCTATCTGTTGCTGCACATTTTCTAAGTTTCCTCTGGCTAGAGTAACTGCATTCTGAGTAGAGGATGCTCGACTTTTCATCAAGGCTTTTAACTCCACTTTGATAGATTTAAGCTTTTGCACACATATGTATTGACAAGTGCCTCCCACTTCTCTATCCAGTCCTTTATAAAGAGCATCAGTAAATCCCTTATCATCAATTAGAAAATTGTTGAATTTGAATGGTCCCCTTTTGATTTGATTATGAGAAGGATTTTCAATCCGAATAGGAGAGTGATCAGAGAATAAGGGATCAAGGAAAGATGTAACACAATTTGGGAACTGTGTTAACCATTCTCTGTTCACCATAGCTCTATCCAACTTTTTCCTTAGAGCCCACCTTCCAGTCTGCTTGTTACTCCATGTGAAAAAGTGGCCCTGATAGTTAAGATCAAATATTCCCAGCTTTTCCACACAGTCATTGAAATCAGAATAGTGATTTCTATGTCTGAAGTGGCCTTCAGCTTCTGTGTTGTAGAGAGTGTCATTGAAGTCTCCACTTATAATCCATGCACCATTAACCCTATGTTGAAATTGCACTAAACTATCCCATAGAAGTTTCCTCTGAAATGCATGATTTGAGGCATAAATGAAGGAGATACTGATGTAATTGCTAACCTGAAATAGTTTGCACTTTAGGTGTATAGCTTGCATATCCATAGATAGGACTTGTACATCCACTAGGGTAGGATCATATCCGACAATAATTCTGCCATAACTGTGTGCTTGGTGGTTAGAGACAAACTTCCATTTAGAGCCCAATTTATTCAAGACTTTCAGTTTTCCATATCGAAGCTTAGTTTCCAATAAGGCAAAAATCCATGGTTGTGTGCTATAGTCAAAATCCCTTAAAGCTGCAAGCTTTTTAGGGCAGTTAATCCCCCTCACATTCCATGTTACTATCTTCATAATTATGCTAGGTTAGGAGTGGAGCCCTTTCTTCTGCTCCTAGTGATTTTCCTTTTGGCCCCTGCCAAGAACTCTCCTATAGTAGGGTCATCCTCCTTATTTTCCGATCTAGTATCAGGATTTACCAAAGATTCCTGTTCTTCTGTGGAAGGAAGATCATCCTTCCCAAATCCCCCCTCTGCTTCTGCCTCCATGTTCACAATGGCTCCTTCAGTTTGAACAATACCACTGTCTTCAGCACTGGCCACTTCTATTGCAGTTCTGCCATTCTCTATATTCCTTTCATTGACTGCCTTTTCCTTGGGTTTCTCCACATCAAATGGTTCAGTTATATCCTCTCCATCTTTAGTTGGTTGATCTGAAGTGATGGCCTCGGTCTGTTCTACTTGGGTATTATCAGCCATGCCCATCGGCTCCTCATAGTCTCCTCTAAGGAAGGTCTTACCAGTAGGGACCCATTTTTTATTTTGGACAGCAGCTGATGGCTTCCATGGGTATTGGACTGTAACCTTATCCTGTTAGAGAGAGCCATCAAGTCCCAATCTCATGATAGGGATAGTATCCGGTAATGAGTTAGAAAGATTCATGTTGATACAAATTCTGGCATAGCCAAGCCTTTTCCTATTTGTAGTATTATCATCCAAGCATAGTGGTTTTTCAAGAAAGCTAGCAATCATACTTAGACCCTTTGTAGTCCAATATTCTAGAGGAACATTAAAGAGATTTACCCACATTGGGACAGACCTTTTCTCCTTGCAATCGATCTGGAAACTTGGTTGCCAAGGCTGGAGAAATAAAGGAAAATTTGCTACATGCCAAGGCCCTTCTTCTACCACCTTCAAAGCTTGAGCCTTTGTGGAAAATCTGAAAAGTATATATTTATCCTTCGCTATTACTGCTTCCATGAATCCTTTATTCTTCCAAGCTGTTAGGGCCCATTTTTGGATGATCGAGAAAGCTGGTCTTTTGTCCCAGAAAAACCCTATGAGTGAGTTTTCCCACGATTTAACTCCTTCTTCTAGAATTTCTCTGTTAGGAAAGATTATGCATCTACCATCTTCAGTTTTTGGGGGACAGAAATGCAAGGCAAGCTTTGTAGATCCTCCCACGACTTGTTTCAAAGTTCTCCTCTCAGGGGTCGGGTTAGCATAGTTAGGGGGAAGATCTTTTGGTGGTAAGGCTGAAAAAGGTGTAGGGGATGAGGAGGGGGGTAAGGAAGTTTGAGTGTGCTTAGGGTTAGAGTTCGGGTTTGGGTTGAGGTTCTACCAAGGAGTGGGAGAAGGGGAGGGTAAGGGGGAAAAAGCCTCCTGGGAAGGAGTTTGAGTTGGTAGGAGAGAGGGGGCCTGTGGGTTCTGCATGATGAAAAGTAGAAAGTCAGTTGCTGGAAAAGGAAAGGAAAGGGGCGGAAAAGAAAGAAAAGTATGGAAAAGACCAGGGAGCCCTTGCTGAGATGAAGCTGCGAAAGTGAAAAAATGGCTGGGAGAACTGGGACCAGGCAGATTGGAGGTGAAGCAAAGGGAGGTGGAGAGGAGAAGGAGAGGGGTGAAGAGGAAGCAAATCTGAAAGAGCTAAGGGAGGTGAGAGAGAAGGCAAAGTATCTCTCTCTAACCCATTGGTGACAAATTTGCCGATTCAATCATGTAAAATTTACACATTACAAAAACCCACAAAGAAAGGCCTCAGAAGTTAAGATACAGTTTGACAACATCAAAGACAAACAAGTCTCAGATGGTGCGGACAAACGAGTAAAGTTGCAAATGACTTTCAAAGAGATTTTGAAAAGATTAGCCAAGGATAAAAGAGTATCTAGAAACCTATTTCACTTGACTGGAAGATAACCAAGATTCTTGTAATGGAGTAAGGTATACAACCATTCATGATGTACATGAAATATATATTAACATAAGAATCATATACGCAGTGGCGAAGCTCGGCTAATTTTTAAAATGGGGTGAATCAAATTTTAATTTTTAATAATTATTAAAAGATAAAGATAACTAAAAGTCACCCTTTATCAATTGAGAAGATAAAGAACTTCTCAATTTGATCAAGGATGGCGGTAGCCCCCCCTTGCCACCCCGGGCTATCCCCACTGCATATATGTTAGGAGTTGTTTAGTATAAATTTTTTTGTTTTGAATTTTTATTGTATTTACTTGTATCTTTATCAATATCAAATGAATTGATTAATAATTTGGGTTTAAAAACCTAAAAACTTATTCATTTTACGAGTTAATTTAGAATGAAATTTATTTATAATTAACTATTACTTTTGATAGTTGGTTAAAATTGAATCAAAATAATTATTATTTATAATTGGAACCAATGTAGTTATTATTTATATTTACCTTTATTTCATTATTGATATGTTTGATTGGAAAAGTAAATTAATAATGTACCATAACAAATCGTAACATCCAATTATTTATTACCTATGTAGTTAAATTTAGAACTTAATATATATATTTTTTCAAGTATTGATAATTTAATATTAAATTCAGGAAAAAAATTAATAAGAAAAGAATAAGTACTTTTAAAATTAGCTAACTTTTTTTCTCAAGATTCGAATGTTACAAAAAAGTAGGAAACCTATATTCAAAACTGAAAATGTAAGTCAAAGTTAGGAATTAACTCAGGTACAAACATGTACAGCATTACCGGACGTACAAAGTAAATCAACTAATCAAGAATTTTTTTAAAATAAAAAATAGTATTGATAATAGATATTAAAAAGAGTACAACAAAGACAATGGAGATGTGAGGGGATTACCCAATCACTATTCTTACAAGGTCATGTAAGAAGGAAGATAAAAAAAGAGAGAAAGTTATAAGGGGAGAACAACTATATATTAAGCAATCAAATTTTAAGGGATACTAGGATGTTGGTTGTGCATTTCAAATGTAGTTTCTTCACTAAAACCAACTTACGTAGCTCTCTGATGATGTTTGATTGAAAGACTTCCCATATTGTGCTTTGATGTGCAAAGTGTCTGGTGTTTCTTTCTCATCATAGTGAGTATATAGCAAGACCCAACGCTAGAATATGTATGCACTGATTTGGTGGTCGTCTGGTGGATAGTGTTAGTAAGTGTTGGAAGATGTCAGTGATGGAGTTCCCCGAATCAGTCCATAGGCACTTTCACTGGATATTCTGCTAGATTATGTGATTGATAGAGCATGTGAAGAAAAACTGGTGTCGTTTTTCAACTTGTACTTGACACATGAGATAATGTTGATCAATGGGCAGGTATGACAGATGATAAGCAGTGAGGAGTTTGTTTTGGATTACCAGCTAAAGAATAAAGTAAAGTCGAAGCGTTAATGTAGTATTCCAGACGATGTTGTGCCAATCAACGACAGGTTATCTGCGTCGTAGTAGTTCTTTGGTTGTTATGATGGAAAGTGTATGGATTGCATGTCCTTTCCAATAGAAAGTATCAGTAGAATTGGGATTAAGTAGGTAAGATGGTTGTAAATGTATCAATTGTTGTGGGAGCAACCAAGAGTTACCTTGGATCACTGAATTCATATGCATATGAAGAAATGAGGATGAAGTGGGGTGTCCTGTGGTGATAAGTGCTCTATGCCTCGATCAATTATTATACCATAATGATGTTAATTTGCCATTTCCAGCTCTGCTTGTAATGTCAGTTTGACCCATGCAGGTCTCTCAAAGTGAGTAGTTGATTACGGAAAAAATGAATGTGAGGTGTGCTTAGTGATTTACTAGATAAATCTTCCTTGAAGGAAGTATGAGTGGAGCCGTCTAATTTGTAGAGTCCAAGATATCACACATTAATAAAGCCTTCAAGGCCCAACAAAGAACCAATCCAAAGAAGACCCAAGAACATTCCTGAAGCAACCATTAATCCCAACAGCACATTCAATTTTCCAGCTTGTAATTTCACACGCCACTCTGCTCTTGCTTTTTCTCCCATTTTGCTTCTGTCAAAGTTTGTTAGAAGTTTGTTACGTTTGTCGTTTCCACTATAAATTTTGTACATAAACCTTATAGCACAGATGATAATACACAAGAGTATTTTACCCAAATTCTCTGTCCTTAACTTCTACTTGGTATCAAAGATTCAGGCTCTCGATATACAATGACCAACGAACGTGAAGCAAATTCAAGCACCACCCAAACACAACCCGATGCAAACGATGATGAGAGTGACTCGTATGAGATCTCTACTTTAGAAAACCTAGGCGCTATCCTAGTGACGACGCTGCTGGATGAGACAAACTACCTCTTATGGAGTAGAGTGATGCTCATTGCTCTAAAAGCCAAAGACAAAATCGGCTTCATCAATGGTTGCTGTAAGGAGCCAAAACACAACCCAACATTACTAAAGAAGTGGAGAATAACTGATAATATGGTAATCTCATGGCTTTTAAACTCTATGGTTAAAGATTTAGCAAAATCATTTCTCGTAGTTACCACTACTAGGGATCTATGGGAAGAGTTAAGATCAAGATATGGTGAAAGTAATGGACCCCAAATCTACCAATTAATGCAAGAAATCAGTAACCTAAGACAGGGGAATGAATTTGTGACAAGTTATTTAACAAAACGAAAACGACTTTGGGACGACTTGAGATGCGTTATGCCTTTTATGAGTTGTCCGTGTGAGGTTGGTAAACTTAATAGTGCTGTTGAAGATAACACTAAGTTAGTCCAATTTTTGATGGGGCTTACAATTTTTGATGGGGCTTCGAGAGGAATATGGGAGTGTAGTGAGTCAAGTGATGTTGAATGACCCTCTGCTAGTTGTAAATAAAGCATACTCAATGATTCTTATTGTTGAGAAACAGAGAAATGTTGCTGGGTTGTCTGCAAATGAGACAGGACAGATGAATGTGGCTTTCATAGTGAAGCCTCTTGGAAATAGAAAAATTGAAACTAGAGAAGGATTTTCGATGAACAGAAAGAGGAGTTATGTGAGGAAAGAAGACAAATATTGCAATCACTGCCATAAGAAGGGACATACCGTGGATACATGCTTCAAAACCTATGGAGAACCTAAATGGTTCAAGGAATTAAAGCAGAAACGCGCAAGAGAAAGAAATGGCTACGCTGGAGTAGTAGCTGAGAGCCCAATTGAGACTGGGCAGGGGAGCTCAAATGGTGAAAGTATTGGGCAGGAGTTAGAATTCAGTGTTTTGAGCAGGCAAGTTCAGGAGTTGATGCATCTAGTTGAGGGCAAAGGTATTAATGAAGCCAATCACGTAGCTTTTAATAGCTACGCAGGTATGCATTCTAACCATAATGATAATGTTAGCTCTAAATATGAATGTGTTTCATGGATAATGGACTTAGGTGCATCAACCCACATGACTCACAATCAAAACCTACTCAAAAACACCGGCCTTACACCTGATGTTTGCCCTGTGATGTTACCCGATGGTTCATTTCGATCTGTTACCCAAAAGGAAATCTAGCATTAACTGACTTAATCTAATTAGAAGATGTTTTGTATATTCCCACTTTCGACCACAACCTCCTGTTAGTTTGTAAACTTGCAAAGAAAAATAACTTAGCTGTCATATTTATATCAAACAAAATTGTGTTGCAAGGCACGAAGACTAATTATGTTGTGGCAAGTTGTGAAGAAATTGGGGACATTTACAGACTTGAACCTTATCATTTTCTGCCACCAAACTTGAAGAAAGGTCCATCTTTGCAATTCTATCACAATGAACATTTTGTTTGTAATGCTTTTAATACTTTTAGTTTATGGCATTTTCGACTTGGTCACGTATCCAATAAGGTCTTAGAACATTTACGTTTTTGTCACCTTAAGCCGTCACATGATTTCTTTTGTGAAACATGTCCTTTAGCAAAACAAACACGAAAACCATTCGGTAAACATGTTATAATAGCAACCAGGCCCTTTGAATTAATTCTCATGGACCTTTGGGGACCATACAGGACAAAAGCCCTCGATGGATCCATATATTTTTTAACTGTTGTAGATGAATTCAATAGAGCTACTTGGATCTTCCTTCTAAGTAGCAAAGCCCAAGTCCACCATACAATTAGCCTTTTTATTTCAATGATTGAAACTCAATTTAGCCAAAAAATCACAAAGATACAAACAGACAATAGAACTGAATTTGTTAATACTTCCAACCAATAATTATTTGAGTCAAAGGGAATTATCCATCAAAAGACGTGTTTATACACCCCAACAAAATGGTGTCATAGAACGTAAACATAAACACCTCCTTCAAATAACTCGAGCCCTTATGTTTAAAGCCCACTTATCAAAAAAGTTTTGGGGGGATGTTATCTTAACCGCAACTCACATCATAAATCGCCTACCCACTAAAATTTTATCTTGAGAAACACCATATGAAAAATTATATCTCAGACCACCCACTTACGATCATTTTAGAACCTTTGGATGTCTATGTTATGCCATAAACACAAAGCCCCACAAAGAAAAATTAGAACCTAGGGCTATGAAGTGTTTATTACTTGGATACGCGACCAACAAAAAAGCTTATAAACTATTCTTGATTGATACGCAACAAACAATATTTAGTCGAGATGTCATTTTTCATGAACATTTATTCCCTTACATAACACCAGAAATACCCAACAAAGATAGTCCCATTTTTGGACTTCAAAGTCCAAACATTCCTTTTAACCCAAACACATCACAAGGCCCAGATACACCACATTTAACCCTACACGACCCTATACCAGATTCAGACCCCCCAATCTAGAACCTTCCTCACCTAACTCGTCATTTGATGCCCACACTATTTCCCCTTCACCATCACTGATAAACCAACGCCACCTATCCCTTATTCCCACTAGATATAGCACCATATCAAGAACAAGACCCTCCTACCTCGACGATTATGTCGCCCACCTGTCACAAACTCCCTCTGCTACCGACACTATGAACCAATTCGCATATACGACTACCATCCATTTCTCCCCCAAGCACACCTCCTTTTTAGCCAATCTATCCACCGACCATGCATCGTTTTCATATAAAACTGCTAAACATGACCCATTATGGATTAAGCCAATGTAGGTAGAGATCGCAACTCTGGAAAATAGTGAAACTTAGGTTCTAGTTATTCTGCCAGTAGGGAAGATGCCCTTGACCACGAAGCGAGTCTACAAAATCAAGCACAAGCTGGATGGTTCCATTAAGCACCAAAAAGCCCGACTGGTGGTGAAAGGCTTCAAGCAAATTATAGGGGTTGATTACTTCGACGTATTCTCACTGGTTGCCAAAACTACAACAATTCAAACCTTACCTATAGTGGTCGCAGCAAACGCATGGCCAATTCATCATTGCGACATCACCAACGCATACTTACACGGGCATCTCGATGAAGAAATTTACATTGTTCCACCGCAACATAATCAAACTTAACCAGGGGAGGTTCTCTGATTACAAAAATCACTTTATGGTCTCAAATAGGCAGGGAGGCAGTGGAACAAGGCATTCACTTCTACTCTACTAAATTTTGATTTCATTCAGAAGGATTCAGACCACTGCCTTTTTACGAAAGGTACCATCGATAGCTTTGTTGCTTTGGTTATCTATGTCGATGATGTATTGATTGCTAGTCCCTCCGAAGCATTGATCTGTGATGTTAAGAAATTCCTTAATAGTGCATTTATGATTAGAGATCTGGGTCCTGCTAAGTACTTTGTTGGAGTAGAGATTGCTAGGACACAAAATGGAATGTTATTATCCTAACAAAAGTATCTACGTGATATTCTAGCTGATATAGCATTGACAGACTTGAAAGCTGTCGATCTCCCTATGGTTCAAGGTGGAAAACTTGACATTGATGATAGCCCCTTATTGACTAAGTATGAGAAATATAGACGGGTTGTAGGTCAACATCTATATCTGAATTTCACATGTCCTGATATTGCTTTCGCCATTCAACAACTTAGTCAATTCACTGCTGCACCTCGTGCCTCTCACTGGAAAGCTCTATTACATGTTTTACGATACTTATCAGGGACCATTCCACAAGTTCTGGTCTATTCAGTCTCGACTACTCCTTTACTCCATGCTTTCTCCGATGCTGACTGGGCAGGCTGCAAATTCACTAAAAAGTCTCTCACTGGTTTCTGCATATTTTTTAGTTCATCTTTAATCTCCTGGAAGACTAAAAAATAGTAAACCGTGGGTCGATCCTCGGTAGAAGCTGAATATAGGAGCATGGCCAGTACTTTTTGTGAAATCAAATGGCTTAGCTTCATTCTCTGGGACCTACAGATCATTATTCCACTTCCTATCCCTCTCCGGTGTGACAATATGGCAGCCGTGCACATTTCCACCAATCTCGTATTTCACGAACGCACCAAGCATCTCGACATTGATTGCCATTTAGTTTGTAATGCTATCCGTGATGGCTTCATTCAAATGACACACCTCCCTTCCTGCTCTTAATTAACCAATGCCTTCACCAAAGCTCTTCCCAGGCACACATTTTCTACTATTCTTGTCAAGTTGGGGTTACTCACCTTCCAACTTGAGGAGGGGCTGTAGAGTCCAAGATATCACACATCAATAAAGCCTTTAAGGCCCAACAAAAAACCAATCCAAAGAAGACCCCTGAACATTCCTAAAGCAACCATTAATCCCAACATCACATTCAGTTTTTCAGCTTGTAATTTCACACGCCGCTCTGCTCTTGCTTTTTCTTCCATTTTGCTTCTGTCTGTAGTTTGTTAGAAGTTTGTTACGTTTGTTGTTTCCACTATAAATTTTATACATAAACCTCATAGCACAGATGATAATACACGAGAGTTTTTTACCCAAATTCTCTGTCCTTAACTTCTACATAATCTACAGTGAACGTTTGTCAAGCAAGATCCACCATAAGCATTTGAGGATTAAGGCTTGATTTGTTGTTTTAATGAAGGAGATATTTAGTCCACCTTCTTTCTTGGGTAAACACAGATCAGTCCATTTCACCTTGGAAGCTCCCCTGGAGCCATCTAAATGACTCCATAGAAATTCTGTTAACAATCTTTCGATGGCTTTGGTAATGTTTAGGGAGAAAAAAATATGAGAACTCCAATATATATGCAGTGAGCTAAGCACTAACTTAATGAGTGTTAACTTACAGCATATGGAGAGTCTTGTTTACCTATGAGTGAATACATTTTTGTAGTTTTTCGATAAGAGGTAAGCACTCAAGATAGGTGAGGCATCTAGTTGTCATCGAAAGTCCCAAGTATAGAAGAGGGGGGATTGATGGACTGTATGCCCATCTGTTATGCAATATGTTTTTTGAGATTAGAAGCCTTCTTGGAGACAAGAAAGTGACTTTTACTAAAGTTAATCTGCAACCTTAAATAATTGCAGAAAGTTGAAAGAGCTTATATGAAAGTGTTGATAGAGGTCATTTGGGCCTCACAGAATAAGAGAAGATTGTTTGCAAACTTAAGATTAATCAAACCAAATTTTTTTGCATTTGGAATGACATCAAAATTTGGGATTATGCTTCCCTTGTTAAAGGATGATAGCATTAAGAATTTCCATGTTGAGAATAAAAAGATAGGGGGAAAGGGGATCCCCCTATCGAAGACCCTGAGCAGTTGGAAAGAATATGGTTGGACTACCTTGATGAGTACAGATAGGGATGCCGAGAATATGCACTCTTTCAACCATTGGATGAAGATGTGAGGGAAATCAAAAGCTTGAAGCATTGTCCATAGAAAGTCCTAGCTGAGACCATCAAAAGCTTTGTGGAAGTCAATCTTAATGGTGCAGTCAGAAGAATAGTTCAACATGGAGTAGCCATTTAACAATTCTTGGATGATATGAATATTGTCGCCAATATGCCGATCTTTCAAGTAAGCTAGCAGCCTAGTCTGAAATCTCTAAATGTGAAAGAATTTGAGTTATTGTGTATCAGACAAAGATATGTTCTTATCTTGATAAAGATGGTTTTTTATCTTGTCAGATGTTTATTCTAGTATCTAGAGCACGGAATATATGAAATGGATTACGAAGTATTCGAACTATGATTCATATTAAATATTCAGATCCCGCGACTGAACTTTCAAAAATTTCAAAGCGTTAGAAGGTATAAATTGAAAGATTTTTCTTCTTTCAAACTTTTTGTCTATGCTTATTTTGATCAAAAGACAAACCCTTCTTTTGCTTTTTAGTTATTATATTTATTCATTGAATAGTGATGATACAATGATTCTTACTCATCCTTTACTCCGACAGCATCTAGGGTTCCTCGAACAATGTGATATCTCACACCGGGTAAATCCTTAACCCTTCCCCCTCTTACTAAGACTACAGAATGTTCTTGTAAATTATGGCCAATACCAGGTATATAAGTAGTGATTTCAAATCCAGAGGTTAATCGTACTCTAGAAACTTTACGTAAGGCAAAGTTTGGTTTTTTGGGCGTGATAGTGGAAAAGTTGACAGATAAGTCACCCTTAGTGCTACTCTACAGAACCATACATGAGATTTTCACCTCATACGGCTCATTCAATTCTTTCGAAGTCATTGGATCCTTTTTCTCCATTCTTCCTTGGAACAAATACTTTTATACATACTTCTTCTGGTTGATCTATATCATACTCTATTCTCGTAAGATGA
>JANQAP020000546.1:2180119-2202664 GCA_026874005.2 Erythroxylum coriaceum | reverse complement strand
CAACAAATTAATCAAATTAAACCTCAAAAAGAACTGAGCACAGGCTTATTAGTAAGAAAAGAATCGGGGTCCAACAATACTATTATTAGGGCAAAAGTATACAACTTAAATAATTCTCATTTATCAATTGTAATAAAGAAGATCAACAGTAGTAGAATGGATTAAAGAAGACCAACAGATGTTACTTATTAAACTTTGCTCCATAGATTTACTACATAATTGGGTTGATACTGTATATTTGTTATAATTCTAATACTTGAAATTGTAATTTTGATCAAATTTTAAAATTACAAAATCCAAGCTCAACCTTAGGAACCATTATGATGGATTATCCTTCTACACTGTTATAGATCTAATACGTAGAATTAACCTCCAATTCTGAAAATTTGGGGTGCAAAGGCAACCTTAAATTTCATATACAAATGGAATTGATAGCACTTAAAAATTCAATACTAAGTGTTCGATTTCAGTTGCAAATTAGCATAACTTGGTTGGTTTTATCACAAACTTGGTAAAGTCATGTGTTCTTGCGTCTTGTGTTTATAATTCCATCAAATGTGAAATTCATGTTGCATGTACTTTACAAAACCATGATAAGGATGCATGCCCTTTCTTACCTAGATAAAAGCACGAGTTCTAGTTTTTTTTATGGCAAAGGAATAAGCCTTTGATCTACTACTGGTATGTATCAAAGTTGACCAACTTTTGATCCAACAGCATAAGAACAAAAGCTAATTGGTTAAACAATAGAGTCCCAATCAATCACCACCACCACCTGATCTTTTATCCTATTCCCACCCAATTTGAACATATAAGGAATAATGGATCAAATCAAAGAACAACAAGAAACAAGAATCAATTTGAAAAAAGAAAAAGTCAAGCTAAAACCATCACAAACCATACATATACACAGAAACCAACAGTAGAATGGTGATCATAACATAAACAAATCAAGAGCTGAAACAAATTAAGAGCCGACTGGTGACTATAACAGAAAGAAACCAAGAGTAGAAACACAGTAGAATGGTACTCACTTATAGAAAAGCTCTTACTGATTCAATTCTTGGAGGAAAGTAGCCCGAAATAGTATTTTAGATCAATAAATTCAATACTTCAATGGGTATATATAACATAACTATCAAACTCTGAAATGAAATAGAGTTCTAAGTGTTACAGAAAACTAATTAATCAAGAAGTATAAACGAGAATGAAAGCTCATGATTCAACGAAAGCTCATGATTCAAAAGCCTTACCCTTATCTCCTTATCTACATAACAAATTGGAATTCACTGGTTATATCTTCTTCTTCTTTGTCGTTGTATCTTCAGTTCCTCCGATCCTTCTTCTCTGGCCCTAATCTCTATCTGGTTCTTAGGTATTCTTCACGTCTTCTGTTATTTACTCTCTCCTCCTTTTGCTCTGACTTCTTGCTACAAACTTACACCCATACCCCTGTTTTTCTTCGTTGGGAAAATTGATTCCTACGCATGCCTCATCTTCTTATCTTGAAATAAGGTGGCTGAAATTGCGGTCCCCAACTCGACCACTAATCGTCTCCCCTATAGCAGAGGGAGTTCAAGTGCCATCTTTAAAGAAAACATAAACATCATCAATAAAACTTAGAAGATACTAATAAAGACCGGTCTTTGGAAACAAGAAGCAGTAACAGAGAAACGTCAAAAGGCCACCGCTTAGATATACTATTTTAATTTACAGTACAAAATAGAAAGTGCAAAAAACTGCAAAGTGTAGAAAATGAAGACAAAACAACTGGATCACAAGAGCTAGTAGGAGTTAGGAAACAAAAGTTCCAACTTGCCATCTTTTTGTCACAACCTAGAAGTCAACGATCACGACATAGCATAACATCAAAACTAAAGACAAACAAGAATACAAAATTAAAAAAAAGGAAAATGAAGACTCACACAAAAAGAGAAGGCTCAACAAAGAGGGCAATGCACCGAGGTCTGGAAGTGGTCTCCAAATCGAGCAAAGGAGGATGGTTCTCTTCCTTTTCTACTCTAAACTCCATAACAGTCATGTTGTTAGCACCTGTAGCTTCACAAAGGTAGCTTCTTTTGTACCTTTCACTTCATTTCAAGCTCTCAGATTCTATAAAGCAAGCTTCTTTACAAGTAAGGATGAGCACATTAGACAGTCATATGGAAGGGGGATCTTTGACCATGACTACTATCTAATAAGGAATGGGGAGTACTCTGGTTCATGTGTTCTAGTCCTCGCAGCTACAGCTACAACTCTTGACTCAATCATCTTTGCAATTAAGAAGACACAGGTGGAGCAAGACCACAAAATCCATGCTCAGATTGTTCTAGAAATTAACTCCAATTAACACCACCTACTTTGAAAAAAAGGTGGACAAGTCCCACAAGTCTATAGAAGGGATTGAGATAGCAAAAAGAAGCTCTCCTTTCCTCGACTCTTTTTTGTCCAAGCCATATGCAATAGCAGCAGTTTCTATAAGATCTGAGAAGAGAGAAGATGGTGGAGGCGAGGAGAGAGTTTGATTTGGGAGAATTGAAGTTATGGTATTACATATATTGACTGACCGATTTGCTTAAAAACCAGTCGGTTCTCTGAAAAACCAGTCGGTTTTATACATACAGGTTATTTAAATAAAACCGAGCCGAAAAACTGACTGGTTCAGACTATTTTCAGTCAGACCAGCCGGTCCGATTTTAAAACCTTGACATTACGTATCCTCAATGAAACACTCACATGTATTGATTTAGAATCCCATTCGCCAAGCTTGGTAGCTATGTAAACAAGTAGGTTTAGATCAACTATTTTCATTACTCTGTTTCTACCATATTCTATGAGCATCTATCCATCTAATAAATAGATATTATGTCCATAATAAGATAATTGTTTACTATAACACATCACCTATTTTCATTACTCTACTACCTATTTATTAAATGAATGAATGCTGATGAAACAGAATATAAATAGAGTAATGAAAATAGCTGATGTGTTATCGTAAACAAGTATCTCATTATGGACATAGTGACAATATAGATAAAAGAGGATGAACCATGATGAATTGTGGCAAGTATTATCACATTTTATCGAATCTCTATAAAACTTATATATAATATGTAGCTCATTAAAAATTATGGTTTTAATAATATTAAGTGCTAAATTTTGATTGGTCAATTTAATTTAATAATATAAGATATTATAGTATGTGCAAGAAATTTTATTGTTTGTTGATATGTGAAACCGCTATTGACTCTTATTAGTATCTTTGTTTGATTGTGATTTATGATATAATCTAACATTAAAAAACTTAACAAAATTTATGCACAAAATGTTTATTTATTTTTAAACCATGATATGTTCTTTTAATTAATGAACCAAGTAGGAGAATGTAAAACTTATATATAATATGTGACTTATTAAAAATTATAGTTTTAATAATATTAAGTGCTAAATTCTACTTGATTAATTTGATTAAGTAAAATAAACTTTTATTTTTAAACCAATAGTATTTCATAGAAATTAATTATCTCTCTCGCTCATACACCTTTCTTTACGTTTTCACCATCTCATAGTAAGATTATTGAGGAAAAGAGGAGAGAAATCAAGTTTTTCTGCATTCAATCACTTGGAAGATTTTTTCTCAATTACGATTAAATTAAACTCATGAATTAAGGTATGTAATTCCTATTTTATATTTTGATATAAAATATAGAATTTTGCTATTGGACTAAAGGAATATTGCAATTATCTCTATGCATTAAATTATGCTTACAATCCCATCATTGATTGCAATAGAGATAAGCACTTCACAATTCAAGGGCCACCTAAACCTAAAATGAAATTCAAGATAGGATCCGACTCATTAAGAGACAGAACCTCACGCTAACTAGAATATGATGACTTTTATAATTCCAAACTACGATTTGCTTCTTCTCAATAAATATGCACTAAGAAATAAATCAAATCTAAGACTTGTGACAAAACTTTATGACAACAATAATCTTCAGACAATTTTGGTATCGCAAAACAAAACTTAAGTCTTTAGAGTCAGCATTCTACATAGGTAAAGCATACCAATTCTTTGTTCTCGTAGTAATCGTCCAATGCCCATTGGTACTTGGACTAATTTAAGCCAAACCAACGTGCCAAATGATCATCTGTAATAGTCTGTTCTTACACTTAAGGAATAATTGTTATATTGAGCCATATTATATGAGAATATATGAAGAGCATTCCATAGGCATGCATTATATTTGCATACACACATGAATCATGAATTAGAAACATTGTAAACATAGTATATGCACTTAATTGACACATTCCGGGATATGAAAGATTTTAAGTGATTATGATGCAATTGTGTGTCAGTTATGTCATCATTCTTGTTTGATGATTATAATTAGTGAATTGGGAATTTATTAATATGATTGAATAATTGATAAAGTGGTGTGAGAACCTAAATTTAGAAAAAACGTTAAAGAGCAAGATAAAATGATACGTGGACATTTGGGTAGATTAGGCCTATGAAATGGTGACATGTGGCTTTGGGAATGAGTGACACGTGGCTTAGCTAATTGGATGACAAATAGCATGATTACATGAGTGAAAAGTGGCCCTTTAAATTTGTGACAAATGGCACCTTAGACTTGTGACATGTGGAGCAATAGAATGGTGACATGTGTAGCTTTACAATTGGTGACATGTGTAGCCTTACAATTAGTGACATGTGTAGCCTTATAAATAGTGACATATGGAGGCTCAAATGAGTTACATGTGGAGCCTAAAGTAAGTGACACATGGGCCAATATAATAGTAACATATGGACCAAGCATTAGGTGACAATTGGAAGCATGAGAAGAAGCCACATGGTATAGCTCTCCATTTGACAAGTGTCCCACCTCTCCACCATACATTTGTACCCCACAAATTTTTCACTAGAAAGATCATCTTTCTTCATGCTTTTGGTCTTATGTTTCCTCCTTCAATCCCTCACCACTAACTTTCTCACACCATCTCCTAAAACCTTTTTTGTCAACTTTATCGGTCTACCTCTTGTGATTGGAAATTCTTTGTATTCCATCTTACTCTTGGAGTACATTTGAAGACTTGAGAGGTTTGATTAGCTTGAAAATTGAGGAGAGTTTGGTTGAACAAGTAAGTGATTGATTGCCCTATTTTGTTATATCTTAGCATAACATACATGATGATTGATTAGAGATGAATTATATGTAAGGTTGATGATGAAGTATGTTGGAATAGGTTAGCTGGAGTATTTTCATTGAACGTATGTCTGTATTTCGTCCATATCTTGATTTGTAGACGTCCAAATGGGATGGTTTTTAATTTAACTTAAACTAGAGACATATGGATACCATTTTCATGAAGGAATCGAATTCGAATTCTATCTCTAAGGTCTCTAAATTGGGCTTGAAGCTGAGAATTATGTGCTGTCATGGTATGAGAGCAGTTTGTAGTATTTTGGATATAACTTACAGAATATTAAACCAAACTGCATGAATTGAGTGTCAGTAGAAACTTCAAACATATAGAAACATTTTTTTAAACGAAGGTGTTGCCTAAATACCTCTTTTTCTAGGGAAAAACAGTCATACAAAACTGACCTAAAAATAGAGTTGGAAAAGCTGGAAAATGGGAATGACTTTTACATGAAATATGTTTCTTTTATGTGAGGTTTGAGGCAACAATTGATAAGATACTTTCATACGATGAAATTAGACTTGAATGAAGTTTGACATGAACCTAGTATGAAGTTTGAATAAATGATTAAATGTGTGATTACTTAGGGTGATAATTGAGGGTATAATTAAGGAAATAGATTGAGATTAATAGGATTAAGTAAATGGATAAATTTTAGGGCAAGAGGCATAACTTTCTCCTTGGATGTCAGATTAAGGTCATTTAACTATGCTTTCGAAGAGGACTCCGAGTTTTACAACTTTCATGAAGACTTCAAAAGAGATTTTGTTGTCAAAAAGGTCAAAATTTTACATTACTGTAAGTGATCCGTAAATGTTCGCCTAACGGACATGATGTCTCTCCAAACGGACATAAGCAGAGCTGAAAAATTGGAAAACCCGAGAATGTCCACCCAGCGGACATGAAGTCCGCCTAACGGACCTTCACTAACCATTTGGATTGAAATTGTTTTGAAAGACAATATATATAGGTATAGGTCCGCCCTACGAATATAAGGTCCACCTAACGGATAAAGATCCGATGAAATTGTGAGAATAACAATATGAAATTAGTGAAAGTGATCTTATAATGCTAGAATAACTTTAGTGAATGATAGAGTGATGAACTTAGAATAATCAACCTAAGTTTAAATTAAGCATATATGAATTAAGATTACGAGATGTGAATTAAGGAAATATACCTGAAATAGTCAATTGAGTATGAATTGAACATGATACATATACATGTGCATGGTTGAACAATTATATGATTGATCAACTTAGTAATATGTGAATTATGTTTGTATTGTATGATATAAAAGTACCAGTTGATCGAAAACATCCAGACATTACCGGATCATCAAGGCAATAGCTCACCTAGAGTACACTATGAGTTAACCTAGATGTGTCAACCCAATTATATGTGTTTTTCTGTTTGAGTTATATGTATCATGAATTGACTTAGATGTATCTCATTATGCTTGAATTGCTCTTGTTTAATTTTGACATAATGAACTGTTACTAGTTTGATCGCGATAATTCTAGACATCAATTTTCCAAGGAGATCATTATTCGGGACTGTATTGGAAGTGCTCATTGTATTTGAATTTGACTGAATAAGTGATACTTGACATTATTATTGGGTGCCGAATCAAGGTCCGATGATAAATGTGAATGTAAATGTGTATGGAATGAGTGATACTCAACTGAATATTGAATGCCAGATTCTGATCCGATGTTTGTGATCAATGACTGTATATACCGAAATAAAGTGATTGGTAGCATATGATATGGAGTGACGCATTTCATAACATTCATGTGCATGTTCAAATAAAGGAGTTGTGACCGGAGTGACCAACCTGAAATAAACCTGGTATCCACAAGGGATATGAGTCCAAACCTGAAATACGCCTGGTATCCACAAGGGATATAGGCCAATACTTGAAATAAGCCCGGTATTCATGAGAGATATGGGTCAATTAATAGGCACTCGGTCACAACAAAATAAAAATGAAAGTGGAGTCTCATATGCATTGCATATATTTATTCTTACATGTATCATGTGAATAATTGTGAAAAGTTATTAAATTATGTTGATCCAACATTGTGCAACTTTATATGTATGTTGATGAAATGAATGATTAGGTTATTCTGAAATGACTATATGAAATGTTTGTATTCATAATGTGATTATCGAAATGTGTATATATATATTATGAGTTGGTATACACAATTAGAAGATGTGTTAAATGAGATCTAATTCTGATCAACGTGATATACATGTGAATTTGATTATTGTTTGTAATATTTGTGTCCTGACATGGATGAGCACATCAATGATGGTTCACTCACTGAGCTCGCAATCTCATCAAAATTGCAATGTTGATTTTCAGGTATTGAGGAAACCTAAGGCTTAAGGCAAACTAGTAGCAGTCCGTAGTTGCCAATCTTGGGCATTAAGAATGGCTCAAAGGTCTGGTCAACTGATTCTGAAAAGTCTAGTTAGAATGCTTTGATCCAGCATCTAGTTCTATGTTATACATATTGTATAGGGATCAGAACCTTCACATGTTATGTGTTGAGTACCTGTGAATTATGAGTTTAATAATAATACAATTAATTTTTTTATGTTTATGAACCAAATGTTTTCAATGAAATGACAATGTATGTTTATGTTCTACATTATACCCCGATAAATGTTGTGACTGCTCTAATATACCATTCTTGTAGGGTGTGTGTGCTCGAATGTTCCTCAAAATGTCGAACACATACCCTAAGAGAGTGGTATGTTACATCATCCAAGCTTGAATGTGCTGCCACATAACGCAACAAAAATCGGTCCAAATAAACATAAAACAAAAGAGAGCATCTCGAAATCCCATCGGCCCAGACAGGCAGGGGAAAAAAACAAAAAGAGAGACTAAAACTTCTCATACAAAATAGTAAAAATACCACAAACCATTTTGAACTCTGGTAATAGCATTTCTTAAGAAGCCAACAACAGAGCCACTGGGAGCATAGTAAGACTTATCAATTTGCTGCGATGGAGGCTGAACTGGAGGCTGAGATACCACTTTATTGGGAGAATAAAAGGCAGGTTCTTCATTGTCAGGCTTAGGAGTAGGAGTCTTAAAGACGGTGTACGGACCCATTTTGAAGATTGTAGGTTTTCATTTTGAAGATTGTAGGTTTTGAGGTGTCAGGATCCTTGTTGATTGGCATTGTTATGTTGTCAGCAGAGTAAATGATGAGAGAAAATGAGGGCTATTTAGCTTTGGTTTCTTAGAGCAAAGAGTAAAGTAAAGGAGATCAGAGAAGGATAGTGAGTTTGGTTGGTGTGTACAGTTGGTGTGAAGCGAAGAGTACTTACAAGTCTCTGACAAGTAAGCGTGGTCTAATTAGTTTCAACTCCTCATTTAAGGCTCTCCTTTGTAGTAGGTTTTGAGTTCAAGTTATCAAAAAGGAGGGAGAGAGGAAATTTTCCCTGTTGATGATCCTTTAGTCCCCTGGGCATGCTCCTTGGTCGGATCAATTGCGGACGTCTCGCTTCCAGCGACAATGTGGGAGTTGGAACTACTAGGAAACCTGAAGCTGATGGGAACCTGATGCTGAGCAGAGCCAGTGATCAATCAGCAGCTGACCAATCAGTATGTGAGGAATCTTTGTACGCAGAAGTATACAGATTACGTAAGAACTTGAGGGACCTTGGGGTTTCAAATTTACCTCTTTTAGGGCTCTTGCGATGGAGTCTTAGGAACTTAGAATTAGTCCGACGAAACTGAAATACTTAATGTATATAAAAAAAAAGTTTCCATAAGACCAAACCAACACACATCCCAAGATGGTAGTGGACAGTGATAGATGGATCTTTGTCTTTGGTGATTGATGGATCTTTGTCTTTTGGTTGGCCCAAATAGTTTACTGTATTTTTCAGTTGGACATTTTAGTTTGTTTTCGGAATGTTTTAGCTCAATTCACGAGCATTTTCTTCAAAATCCAGGTCATATTTTGTCAAGAAAAGGGCTGTTCTTTGGTTTTAATAGGACGAGAGTCCAAGCACTCGAATTTGAATTCATTGGGTCAGGAAAATTTAGTGGATGAGTAATCTTATTTTTCATGTTTTCAATTCAATTTAAGGTATGTTTCTTTCATAATAAAGTTGTAGAAGTGTACTTTATAATTCTGATTTAAGAGGTAGGTTGCCCTTTTTTTTTTTTGGATTTTCCTAAAGTCAGAAAGATTGGGACACCACATGCACGGGAAACAAGGATACAACATTCTATGTCCAACGGCAATAAAAGAACGTGGCTTGACAGTCCAAATTAAGGAACAAGGACACTGATTATAAACATTCTATCTCCATTTTTTTTTATTTTTTTTGGAAAAGTAAAGACTTTACATAGCTCAGTTTCAACAAAGCAGGGATATGATAGTAAAATCTAATATGTACTGATGTCTAATTCCTAACATGGAAGAATTGTCTGATGCCATGACAAAAGGTAGTTTCAATGCAAACCTCATAGGAAAAAAGAAAAAGAAGAAAAACACAGTCCCATGTCACCTTATGAATAGCCATCCCGTGCCAGAACTACCTTGTAAAAGAAAATGCATTAGCCTATCACAAAAGGGTCCTACAAGACGCTAGAGCAACAATTCTTCTAGTCAAGAGTTTCTTGGAGACTGAAAGAACAGTCTCTTTTCCATTAAGTTACTAGAGCTTTTCCAGACTTATGGCAATACCTTTCCCAAGCTTTGCCTAGTCTGCCAGAAATCAGATAACTGAACTCGCCAAGGACAGCTCATGGAGTTCACTTAGCATCCACTCCTCCCCAGTTTGACCACCAAGGACTATAGCCCTTGTACCCCCAACAACACAGGTACTATGTCCCCAAGCAAATCTTGGTGGTCGACCAGGTACATTTAGGATTCTCCATGTAGGTTTCTCATCGGTTGGATCCAGAAGATAGAGTTGTGAGGCAGAATGAAGACCTGCAACAGAGCCGCCAAAGATGAGGATTCTACCACCTGGGAGGCTCACAGCTACATGATCAAGTCTTGGAGGTGGAGCCACACCCCCTGGGTTTCCAGCACCAGGCATTCCACTCCCAGTGACACATCTCCAACACGGTTCATCCTCACTTAGATCCATAGTGAACACATCACTGGAACGGAACCGAAGGGGACCACTCTTAGCTAAACCTCCAAACATCAATATTTTCCTGCCACCGTAAACTGATAAAGTATGACCTAGACGAGAAGGAGGTGTCCATGCTACTGGTATTTCTCTCCAGACAGGTTTCTCCATTGACAGATCAAGCAGAAATGTGTCACTAAGAAGAACTCCAGAATCTGCGCATCCACCAGAAACGATCAACTTGGTGCCATCAAGTGTGCAGGAGCTATGCCATGATCGTGGAAGTGGTGGAGCTAATCCAGAAGCAGAAATCTCCCGCCAAGTTGGAGGTTTAGCATCCAAATCCAAAATAAAAACATCATTAAGCAAGCCTTGTCTTCCACAACCTCCAAACACCACCAAATTAGACCCATTAACACAAGATAGTGTATGACCCCAGCGTCCAGGAGGAGGTGAGCTCACCTGGACATGTTGCCACTCTGGGTTACTGGAGTTCAGATCCAACACAAAGGTGTCATTCATTGGTTGCATATTAACACCTTCCCCTCCAAAAAGGACAACCCTATTTCCGACAGCACAAGCACTGAAATTGCACCTGGAGGGTTCAACAGCACCTCCAACAGTTAGCTTTCTCCATGCTGCCACTTCAAGAGTTGTTAACTCTCTTGCCAGCCGCCCCCATCCTAGTCTTTTTGCACCAGGGACAGTCTCCAAGACACGAGTTGTTTCACAGCCCCAAGCATTCTGACAAACCATTCTCCAGAGGTCTTCATTCTTCGTCAGCTCATAAAATTGCCTACATACTAAACCAACTGAAGCAATATCTCTTGGAGTCAATCGCGAAAGTATCTTAAGAGACAGGACTTCATCGCTCAATTGCAGGATCCCACAAACTCCACGAGACACATTTCGGTCACGTACAGGAACATGGCGATAGGTTGAAAAGCCAGAATGAAGCGTATCTATCTTTGCAGCCTCCTTCACTGAAGAACCAGGTGCTGGGCCTAGATCAATATTCGTTTCTGTGAAGAACTGGATTCCAATAACATGAGTAATTGTATCATCATCTCCATATATGGGAGTAAGTCGCAACCTGTTCATAAGTGGTGATCCATCTTTTCGAAAGTTCAACAACTCTCCTTGGAATTCAATACCCTCCTCAAGACATCTTCTTATTTCTGAAACCAATGTAGAGTCCACCAATGGATGCCTTCTTTTAGCAAAGGGTCCTCGACATTGTAAGAATCGACTGTAAAATGGAGAAAGAAAGGGGAAAATAACAAACTTCTAATCAGTACAATAATGGATCATCAAACCATTAGCAGAATAACAACGTCGAGAGCATATCCAATAATGAATGTAATATGCAAAAGAAAATAAGAGTTGTGAGATATAGGACAGAGGATGATAATTGACAATAGTTCTCCTTTGAAATAGTCAAGTGGGACTAAGAGAACTAAAAAATTAGAATAGATAATGGGAAAGTTTAAGTTGCATTATGTCTGACTATAATACCAAACATAAAAATACAATAATTCATATTAGGCTGCCAACTCTTACAAAGTAAACAGCCAAAGGAAAGGTTGCATAGGAGCGAATAAAAGAAAAACCGAGAACCATTTGATTTCTCTCATTGAAATAAAGTTCCTTTCCTCTTTGCAGACGAAATAAAATGAGGAAAACAAAATAATACAATTAAGTTGGAAAGACAACTCAGATGTAAAACTAAATGGTCGAGGAGATAATCCAGCACATTCAAGAGCATCCAAGTATAAGTTTTAACATGAATTACAACTAACAGCAGTTTCCCCATTTGTTCAAAACCTAAATATCTCATGGTCAACGGCATTGTTCCCCAACACCACTAAATTCTAGCTCTATACACAAATTTATTCAACAGGCAAATCCTCCACAAATGAACCATCCAAAAAGAACAGAAAAAAGAAGACGTCATCCAAGAATGTACTCCACAACTACAGATCATAAAAAGATGAGGAATTACAACAAGTAATAGAATGCCAAATGAAAGGATCTTAAGAATTTGACAGCAATTGTCAGAATTGCTAAATGTTAGAAAAATACAAACAAGACAAGAATCCAAGTAATAAGTAGCATAAATAGTTGCAGAATTCAATTGCAAAACTACATTCCATACATTCAAAAGATAGGTACAACATTAATTGCACACAACTATCAAGTAGCGGATTAAAATAATTAAACCTGAGAAATCAATGCATACAGCATCAATTAAGTCAACCTTGGGGATAAACGTTTCAAGATGCTTAGATAATGAAATATTTGCATTCTTTGGTGCAATATGATCACAGATTCACAGATATGTTAAGTAATCAGAGTATTGCGTCTAGAGATTTTACATGCAAGTATCATTTTTGCACAGTTGTCCAGTAATTGTCCACAATTACAGTTGCTACTTAAAGTCAAAAGATAGAATTGCGAGCCAAGAGCTATGCCTACAAAGGTTTAGAACCCCTAGCAGAGCATCTGACAAGGGGCCTGAATTTAACACTTCTTTTAGGATAATAATACAAGAGGAGAAGATTAATGAACACTGGAATTGTATGAAGCTAGACTGGAAAAGGCTCAAGAAGGCAGAAAAACTACAGTTGCCAAAACCACCACAAAGATGTGATTTCAACAATATAGATAGGATTTCATTTTCTTGGACTGGGGAAACAAAAGCCACCACATCTAGTATGTGAACTAAACGAGCTTTTCTTCCGTGCCCACAGTGGACGAGAGCCAATAGAAATAACTCAAATTCCTGATTCATAACTACTCCATTCAAGGGATTGCAGGTCAACAATCCGCTAAACTTCCAGAAACTACTAAATAACATTGGAAAAAAAGTTGTCTAACTTCAAAAATAACTGACACGGAATCATGCCAAGAGCTATCTATATATTATCCAAAAAATAAAATTTTTGTAAAAAGAACATTCAACTGTTATTGACCACTGTACCTTCAACAAGTCCATAAAATTTGATAAACATACACAAATACAGTGCCAAAAAACATAATTATTGCAAAATTCAACTGCATGTGTGAACTAATACTCAAAAAAGAGAGAGCGAGACAGCAAATGCACCTGCATCCTTAAATAATTGAAACATTTTGAAACTAACAGCTCCATAATCCCTCACGAGAAGCAGCTTAATATTGTATGCAAAAACCAAACCCACCAAATAGCCATAACTTTCTCCTAAAGATGTAATAGATTAGACCAGTCAATTTTAGGCTTTACTTGAACGAAATAAAGTACAAACTAGGATTAGAAGATGCAAAGGATCAGCAAAAACAGCAAAATGAGCCAAATTAACAAACTTTGCACAAAATAAATCGTCATTTCTCGCACTAATCATACAAAGCAAAGGGCTTTAGAGAAATTCACACTGACCAATTACGGCCCAGCACTTCCTCGGCTCGATAACCAGTGACCATCTCAAAGACAGTGTTGACATAAATGATGGGATGGTCAGGCTCGAGAGCATCAGTGACCACGAACCCACATGGCGCTGTCTGGAGCAAGTTCTCGACGGGAAAGGGAAGCTGATCATGAGAGTCACCGCCGCCCGCGGGGTCGTCAAGCGAGAACTCCTCATCCTCATCGCCGCTCAGATCCGAATTGCTGTCCCACTCCATCTCAAAAGTTCAGCTGATGACAAAAAATATCTAACCCATGAAACCCACAAACGAAAAAAACCAAAGGAACGAAAAGATCAAAACCCCAATAACAACAAAACTGAAAATATCGAGAAACAGAAGTTGCAGTCGAGTTTCTTTCTCTGTCAGAAGGCGGTGAGGGAGACAATGAGTGGTGAGCAACGTTTGGGAAATTAGCTTATGTTTTTTGCTCTTTAGTTACGATATTGAATAGTTTTAGCTAAGTCGCAAAAATTGAAAGAGAGAAAAGAGAAACGGGTCGGGTCTCAGGCAGCTTTTGTCTTGATTCTCGCTTGAGGACGCATTCGGGTCACCGCCTTCGTTTGGTTGGGTTCAGGGTATTCATGGGTTAGGCTTCTGGGTCAAAATGGACTTCAGGGTTGCCGTAATAAGCTTTGATTTGTTTTCGAGATTAGGAAGTGGGCCTCCAAACTTCTTAAGCTTAAAATTTTCAAATATTTCTCTCGCCATATAATTTATTTGAAGTTTGTAGTTAAAAGATTTATTATATATGATGTTTATAATTATACATTTTTTACGAATGACTATCTCAATCATAGTGATGAATCTCGTACTGTATTGGCCGGTACGGGGTTGTACGTACCGTACTAGCCAAAAAATAGTACAGAAGGTGATATTCCAGTATCGGATGTATGTACCGGCCTGTTTCGTCTGACACTGGCCAGTACACTGAAAATTTTAAAAAATACAGGCATTTTTTTGTAAAAAATCAAAATTTTTTGCACCCTAACTGATGTTTGCTATGTCTCTTCTCCTTCTTCCTCTCTTTATTTTCTCTCTCACACTCTCACTCTCTTTCTTCTTCACCGTCGCCACCACTCCCTCTACGGCCGTCCGGCGACCACCATCGCAACCCGGCAACAACCCGATACCACCAGCGCACCACTGCATCAGTAACAATCACGGAGTCTCCCCAAAATCGCCAGATCTGAAATAGATCCAGATCAAAACCCAACCCGACCCAACATTGAATTGGTTTTTGATTTTTTAGATGTGTTTTTTACTCTTAAATTTGAAAAACAAATTCATTGTATTTGGTTGTTTATGTATGTTTTGTAATGAAAATTGTTGGAAATTATTGAAATGAAAACTGTTGGAAAGTATTGGAAATGAAAATTGTTTATATATGTTTTTGTAATGGTTGAATTGAAATTGTTAAAAATAAAATTGTTATAGATTGTTGCAATTTGGAAATGGAAATTGTTGAAATTGCAAATTGTTTATTTATGTTTCATTATTTTGTGAATTGTAAATTTGTGATGGTTGAAATTGTTGGTTGTTGGCAATGAAATTGTTGGAAATTTGGAAATAGAAATTGTTTATATATGTTTTGTGATGTTTGAAACTTTAAATTGAAATTGTTCAAAATTGTTCAAAAGTATTGGGAATGGAAAATGTTGGAAATAGAAATTATTCGTATATGTGTTTGTAATGGTTGAATTGAAATTATTGGAATTTAGAAATGGAAATTATTGGACCTTGTTGAAAAAGCAAATTGTTTATGTATATTTCATTATTTTGTGAATTGTGAATTTGTGATGGTTGAAATTGTTGGTTGTTAAAAATGAAATTGTCAGTTGTTAGAAATGAAATTGTTGGAAATTTGGAAATGGAAATTATTTATGTATGTTTTGTGATGTTTGAAACTTCAAATTGAAATTGTTCAAAATTATTGGAAATGGAATTATTCGAAATTATTGGGAATGGACAATGTTGGAAATGGAAATTGTTTACGTATGTTTTGTAATTGATTGTATTGAAATTGTTGGAAAATGTTAGAAATGAAATTGTTGGAATTTGGAAATGGAAATTGTTTATGTATGTTTTGTAATGTTTGAAACTTTGAATTGAAATTGGAGAAAGTTGAAAACATAAACTACCATTTCTTTCCATTTAATCAATATGTAAAATATGCTGAATTATTTGGCAATATATATGTGTGGGCTATCGTAAATATTTATAATAGATAATGTGTGAAAGTAGTGATGTATATGCGTCCAAAAGGACCTTTTTTTTTCCAAATTGTGAACATGTTGTAGGCTAAACCTAACCACTTATACTGAGACTTATTAATGTCCATTAAAAATCCTAAAAGCAACATATATATTTAAGAACCAAATATAGAATGGTGGATATAATATTATGTTTGTTAGAAATGAAAAGAAGATTCAAAGGTTTGAACAAGAAAAGAAAACATTTCCAAACGAAGTTATATCCTTCAACTTGATCTTCATGTTATGAATATATCCTTCAACTTGATCCTCATGTTATGAATAGATGTGTATGAACAATTATATAAGATATGTCATTCATTATTTGGTGATTATATAAATCATACCCCTTAACTTGATTCTCATGTTTGAAGCTTTAAATCGAAATTGTTCGACGTTGTTGGAAATAAAAATTGTTTATGTATGTTGAATAATTGAATTGTTTGTTTTTGACTTATGGTGAATTGTGTTCGATGAAATTGAATTACATATGATGTAATCATACACAATGAGTTATATTATATAAGATAGCTATGCGTATTGTGTAATGAAATTATGTGCTTTTTATTTTGATATATGCATTCATTTATTTTTATAGATAAATAGAAGGAAGTTCAAGTACTCTTCATCAAACCACTTCAGGAAGATACAGTGATCTAACTTGGGCTTATGCTGTATTGGTTTCCGGTATGAGGAATTATACTATTTGCTTATTTTATAGCAAGCATTTGAAAGGTGGAGGGATAACCCGATTAAAGAAGCATTTAGCTGGGGTTAAAGAAGATATGAAACCTTGTAAAAAAGTAAGTCATGATGTAAAGTGGTAGATGAAAACTTTGCTTGAAAAAATATTAGCACGAGAAAGATAGTAGGGAAAGGTTGAAATTTGAAATTTGAAATTGGTAGTGGAAGTTCGTTTATTAGTTTTCGTGATGATTGTAGAAATATTGAAGGTGGTAGTGGTAGTAGTAGTGCTAATGTTCCATCCCAGGCCCAGCAATAAGTGAATGTTACACATGGACCTGATGTTAGGAAAAGAAAAAGGCAAGTGACTAGTTTTTTTGCACCACTAATAACTCCTGAAGCCTAACCTTCAATTCACCGTGCAATGCAATTAAGAGATGCGGCTTACAATGTCAAAATGGCAGTAGTTAAATGGTGGTATGATATAGGTTCATCATTTAATGCTTCCCAGTCTTACTGTTATCGGCCTATGTGGATGCAATAGTATAATCCAGGATACAAAGCTCCTTCGATTTATGATTTAAGAGGAAAACTTTTGAGTTGCTCACTTTTTAAAATTAAAAGTTATCTGGCAGAAAGAAGAGTGAATTGGACTACTTTTGGGTGTTCAATCATATGTGATGGTTGGATAAATAGGAGACAAGAGCCTATTATTAATTTTTTGATTTATTCTGCAAATGACTCAATGTTTTTGAAGTCTATTGATGCATCTAGCTTTATTAGAAATACTGATACTTTATTTGAAATATTTGTTAGAGTTGGTAATGAAGTAGGGCCAGAAAATATTGTTCAGTTCATTACTGACAATGATTCTACTTATAAAGCGATAGGAAGTAAGTTACAGAATAGGTATAATTCTTCTTTTTTGGACTCCTTATATTGCACATTACATTGACCTAATGCTGGAGAATATAAGGGATCCTAGATATTTTCTTATTATTGAAGAGACTCTGCAGAAAGTTACAAAGGTGACCAAGTTCATCTATAATGGTACATGGGTGTTGAATTTAATGAGAAAGGAATTTACTAATGGTAGGAATTTATGTCGTCCTGCTGTGACAAGATTTGCAACAATTTTTTTATCACTTCATTCTTTTTTTTATAAAGAAAGAGTTAAGATAAATGTTTACAAGTGATAAGTGAGTTACGTCTCAATATAATAGGTCTAATGCTGGATTGGAGGTTTCTAACATTATACTAGAAGATAGAAAATTTTGGTCTTAATGTCAATTTGTTATTCGAGTTTGTGAGCCTTTGGTAAGGGTGCTTCGCTTGGCTGATAATGAAGAAAAGCTAACAATGAGTTATTTTTTTGATGCCATAGAGAGGGCAAAGGAAGCAATCAAGGCCAATCTAAAACATAAGCCTTCTTTGTAGACACCCTAGTAGACACCATATCTTGCAATCATCAATGGGAGATGGGAAAGGCAACATTTTTCTATATTTTTTGTAGCTGGGGGATTTTTAGATCCTAGTGTCTATTTAAGACCGAATTTTATAAAGAAAACTGAAGTTAATAGAGGAATGCTATTCATTATGACAGTAATTGTTGGCCATAAAATGATGCAAGATCTCTTGAGCTCACAAATGAAGCTTTATAAGCAGTCTTTTGGGAATTTTGGAATGTCAATTGTTATTCGAAAAAGAGCAAAACTTTCTCCAAGTATTAACTGTTTTCTTTTTCTTATTTGTTGAAAATTAATTATCACTTTATTTTGTTTATAATGCTACTTTTGTTATCTTATGACTTACAGTTTCTTAGTGGAATCAATTTGGAAGTGGTATTCCAGAATTACAAACATTTGCAATTCGAATTCTAAGTTAATGTGTGAGTGCAACATGCTGTGAATAGAACTGGAGCACATTTGAATTCATCCATTCCAAGAAAGGGAATAGACTGGAGCACAAGAGATTAAATGACTTGGTACTTGTTTGTTACAATTGAAAGCTTCAGGAAAGGTATGTTATTATTATTATTAATTTTGATATAGTTTTCTAATAATTAAAATTCATTGTTTACTAGGACTCTTAATAACACAAGTAGTTCAACAGATCCAGTTTCCATTGATAATATTAATCTTTTGGCAGAATAAGTTTCTAAGGAATCGGGTTTGGTGGATATGGATGACTTGGAAGATAATCTTGGATGAGAAAGCATTGGCATGTCATTTAGTGCATTGAATTTGAATGATGATGATGATGAGGCTCTTGTCAATAATGAAGATTTGTACCAAATGATAACTGGGTCAGTGGAGTTATAACAGGTATCCTCTCGTAGACGATTGAATGAAATTCTAGGTTTTTTTCTTCTTCTTTTAATTTTACTTATATTTGATGTATATGTTGAATTTTATATATGTAAAGTAATTGTAAATCTTTTTGTTTCAAATTTTACATCTACTTGTTTCTTCATCACAAACTCTTGTTGTAAATTATAATAATTTAAGAGTCAAGGATATTATTTGTTTTTTTATTGGATGTTTTGATGTAATTATTATTTATTATATGATGATATTGCAATATTTTAAATACTTTATATTGTTTTTAATTTTATATTCCTATGATGATGATTACCTTTTTTATATTAATTGTGGTTATTATTTATATGTGAAATATCTGAAAATTACTGTTATTTCATATTAATTATGGTTATTATTTATGATTATGATTTTTGGAGACATGGTTGATGTAAACTTGTAAAGCATATAGTACACCTGTACAATAAGACAATGGACTATTTTGCAATTTTAAAAAAAATTTAGGACCTATTTCATAATTATTTTTCAGAAATTACCCAAAACGGTACCTGATATTGACCGGTACTGGTACAGTACCATACTAAAACCAATTCGATGCCAGGGATGGTACGGTATTGGCAACATTGATCTCAATATTTGCCATGATAAGGCTCAGCCAATATCTTCTAAAATTGAAATTTGTTGACTTGCAAGAAAAGAGCATTGGAAGATGTTTGACACTGACACTCAAATTACTAAAGTTTGACTTATAGTAAGAGAGAGTTTATGAGGTAGAGAAGAATGACATATCTCGACTTGATTAAGGGTCTCCCTTTTATATTAGAGGTTTTAGGTTAAGGGATAGAGAGATTTGCACATGTGCTTGCATCTGAGATGAAATAAGTGCTGGGAAATTGGGATAGAATCAGATCCCGACCGCAATGGAATAATTATGAAACTTTTTTATTTTGATTTCTCAAAAATCATGATCACTTTAATTCTATAAAATGATTAGCACGTAAATTATAATAAAGCATGAATCGTAATTCGTACCTTATTCTGAAGCTTGATCCTTATCTTGTCGAATCTCTCAAATTGTTTCTGAAATCAATCTGTCTCATCCACCATAGCCACACAAGTGTCTGACCTCTAATGATATTCCTTGAACATGTTGAGAGAACTCTGTTACTTTTACAAAGAGAGTTAAGCAAGAAATGCCAAGTGTATTAGAACTTAAGCCTATTCATAATAAAATTTGGAAATTTTGGTAGTTTAATTGAAATTGAATTCTAATTTCAATTAAAGTTTTATTAGAATTACAAATAATTCTAATTAAATATTAATTATGCCCAAATATAGGATATTGATCCTTATTTATTAAATATCTCATACATAACTTGTAAAATTTCATCAATTTAAACCCAAATAAGATAAGTATGATCCAACATCCATGACCTTAAAAATGTTTTATCTAAAAACATATGCAATAAAATTCATCACCAAGTAAAAATAAACTAAAATTATTACTAAAGATCCTAAAATCTACCAAATTAAAGCAAAAACATCTAAATCATTTTATTGCATCCAAGTAAATGCTTCTTTTATAATTCTTTTATATGGACTTGGTCATTAAGTCCTTCACGCTAGTGGCTCCATAAAATTCTTTTACAAGTCAATGACTTATTAGCCTTCATTAGTAGCTTATCTTCTTACATAGAACTTAAAAGAAGAAGAGATATTAATAGGATAAGTATTATTGTCTCCTAAATAAGTATAAATCAAGTCAGAAGATAATTGCTTCAAATCCAGTCTGAGTGCTTCTTTGGTAGATGGTAGGGATTCAGGCTTTCCTTCTCCTAAGTCCTCGAAAACTTGAGAAAATTAGGGTCTATAACCCTCACTTTCTAACTAAAAAACATAATTAGTAAAGTCAGAATTCTCCTTTCTTCTTTAATTCCTAAAGCTAAACATGCTTCCAAAGGAACATAAGTAACTTCAAGTAAGTCATCATGTATAATAGAATGAATAATATCCATTTTATAATAAAGCCTTAAACATATTGAACACCACTTTTTCATTGCCTATCCTAAATGTCAACTTACCTTTAGTCACATCAATTAGTGCCCCTTTAGTAGTTATAACTGCTCTCTATAAAATGATGGGAAATTTAATATCATACTCCTTGTCCATTATAAAAAACTTTGTAGGAAAGTTTAGTTTTCCTACTTTAACACGTAGTTCTTTTATTACCTTAAGTGGGTATCTAAAAGACCTATCAATTAGTTAGAGTGACAAAGTTTTACGTTTGAGTTATCCTATTCCAAACTTCTTGAAAAGAGATAAACTCATAGTTAATACTTGCACCTAAATCATATAATATTGAAAACACCAAAATGACATGAAAAATAAAACTCTCTAATCCTTTAACTTTAGTGGTAGTTTATGTTGCAAGATTCCACCACAATCCTTTGTTAAAGGTCATATAACATACTCATCAAGTTTGTTTTTTTTAAAGAAAACATCCTTTAAAAAATTTGAGCTAATGCTTTAATAAATGGGATGTTGATGTGTAACTTCCAAAAAATATCTAAAAATTTCTTAAAGTCATCCTCATCCTTCCTCTTTTTTAACCTCTAAGGGTATAAAGTTAGTGGAATATATGGTTTGATAGTGGGTTTAGGCATCAGTGAGCTAATTAGTTCACTTATACCTCCAAATTATGAATGTATGCAGAATTTGAATGTATCACCTTATCAAGTCTACTTATATGAGACTTAAGTTTTCCAAGTTATCCAATTTACATATATTTCTTAAGCTTCTCTTCCATTCCTTTTTCCTATGAAGATAATGGTTATTGATGTTGAGGTCTTTATTAGAACCCAAATGGTTTTATAAGTCTACCTGCTCCAACTTCTTGTTCCTTCTAAGAGAAATTTATAATGTTTCTCCATCTAAGGTTGTAAGCATTGAATAAAGGATCATTTTTTGTTACTAGTTTTCGTTTATAGGCAGCCATGAAGTTTATGAATTCATAATAATTTAAGTTAGGCTCCATATTTATGTATTCATAAAAAAAGATGCCTATTTATTCGATACAGATAATGTGCCTCCATATTGCTTATCTCTTGGTTCAACAATATCTTTATATATTTAAAAATCTTTGAAACTTGCAATGCCAAGTCTAAAGACACTTGGACCTTATAAAAAGAAACTTTTGATTTTTTCCCTTACAACATTGGTTAATAAGTACTTAACCAAAGTTTTTAATGATTTTTAAACTTATTTAGTAGTTTATATACATGTATTTATATATATATATATATATGGGGTACGGTGTACGGGCGTACGTTGTACGGTGTACGGTCCAATCTAGCTTGGCGGTGGTCCAAATTCTTCTCCATTTTCTTCTTGATGAGTGAAGTCTATAATGGTCTTTAGTTCATATCGAGAGTTCCTAATATATTTAAGCATCTGGATTTGTTTTGACATGAAGTACATTATAGGTCTGTAATCAGGTCTTCGTGATTCTATATCTTTATTGT
>JANQAP020000546.1:2129838-2142845 GCA_026874005.2 Erythroxylum coriaceum | reverse complement strand
CATTTATTTATTCTTCTTGTTTTGGTAGAAGAAGAAACTAGTGAGAATAAGTATATGTGCTGAAAATGAATGGAGAATGGAGAGAAGAAATCTATTTTGATTTTCATGGATTTTCTACTAGATATTATTTAGTTTAGCTTAGTTAAATCAAGGGTAGATTAAGTCTAAGCTCATTCTTGGATATTAGAACTTTAGGGATTTTCTATTTGTATATTACTTTAAATGGAAATATATTTGTTTGAAGGAAACCAAAAAAATTGAAGGAAGAGCAAGAGGAGAGATGAACTTAAGTTTAAAGTTACAAGTAAGTAGGTGGGTAATATGCTTATAGTTGTTATGTTGATGAGCTGAATTATTTTCTTGTACGTGTACCTAAATGCTTGCCTTTTTATTATTGTGAATGTGCAAATATAATTTGTGATTGATATCATGTTTGTTTTCAAAGACTTTACTACTTTTGGAATTAATAAGAAGAAGAAAAACACAAATTACATGAAAATATAAATATGATATGAAATATGTAAGAATCAAAAATTTGCTTGTGTGGGTAAGAGCGATACCATTTCGTTCTTCACGTGTACATTGACCTAAAGTCTTCTCCCAGCTGCCCGCTTGTGGTACATGAGCTCCGAAAAAGGGCTCATTCTGTTCATAGTGTAAACTTTGGTTTCACCATTCTATTTTATAGGATTCTCTCAAGCCATATTATTATGTACTTTGTTGTGATTTGTTGAGCATGATTTATAATTGAATGCTTTGTTTGATGATTGTAAAATATATGATATGGATTATGTGATTGTAATTTAAATTAAGTGTTCTGTGAACTGGATTGGTGTATATAAATATGCTTGGTTGTGTGTGTGTGTGTAGCTCATCACCGATGGCTATAAACGTATTAGTCACTAAGCTTCGCAGCCCACCCTATCATTTTCCACTTCTCAGGTGTAAGAATCAGCAGATCAATAGTGAAGCTTGCAAAAACTTCGGCAAATCTCCAAGAAGCTCATCTTTTGTAACTAAGTTAGTTCGAATACCTTAGGTAGCTTTCAAATCGTGCATTCATAATTGTATTTTTGTATTATGCTACTATTTTGACTCTTAATATGTAATTGAAGTTATGTATAATGCTGCGTCGATTAAGAAATGAAACTCTGTTTTGTTTGAGAAATGATAGTAAGAATCGTAGAGTTTCTCTTTTGAATATATGCAGAAATTTCTTCTCTGTTAAGTTTAAATTATGGATAGGAATAAAATTGTTAGTTATGTGATGACTTTTGGATGGGTTTTCTTTAAGTAAATTGTTTTAATGGGAGTTTTGTATGTACGGTTTATATTGTGTTTCGGCTCTTATGATATTGTTTAAGGTGTATATAGACAGCAGGGAAAGAAAAAGGGGGAAGCAATTGTGTTGTAAATCTTCAATGAATAAACTGTATTGATCCAGGCAGAATTAGATAAAATTGTCTTTATGAAATTTGTAGCTCTTTCTCTTAGCTTTCTAAGAACATAAATTTTATAATTTTTAGACTTCGGGATTGAAAGTTATAAAGATTAGAAGTGGGTGTGCAAAAGATGCACTATTCATCGAATTGCACGATCGTGCAAATGTCATTTTAGTTAGAAGTTCACGATCATGCACAAGCATGACAGTAACTTCTGACTCTCATGCCCGTGACTGTTTGTTGTCACGGTCATGAAATTTTCAAATGCACGGTCGTGACATTCTCATTTTTTTATTTGTTTATGTATTTGTTTTTACTCCCAACAGTGACTTATGTTTAAAAAGTCCCCCAATTTTGGAGCCTTGTTCTCGCAAAAAAAGAACCGAGACCTGGGGCCCTGGGGTCAATATTAAGACCAAGTTTCATACAATTAATCTCATGCAACAACTGCTTAAGATTGTATGAATAAATCTCAAGATCACTCTTCTCAACTTCTAGAACTCTTCTAGACCCTTAGTCTCTCTATTGAGTGTATTTTATGGCCAAAAATTTATGTGTAAATAAGTGAAGAACTCACTTATATACCACTATCATTAAGTTGGTCATGATAAGAGCCACGATCGTAGCTTGCTTAAATGACAATCATGCACACTTTGTTTTTCATCCAATCTTTTATCTATGTGACCCTTAGGTTCCAAGTAATTTTGGTCACTTGAATTAACTCTTAATCTGAGCAAATCATGAGGGGTTTTATAATGCCAATTTATCAGAATATAAGTAATGTTAGTTCTTGTTCTGAGGATCTCATTACTCTATATGTCATTAAATGCTCTCTTCATGACATATAATTGCTCTAGCAAGAGACTCCTGAGTAATGACCCTAACAAGAGGTCTTGGGTATCATCTCCTACTATCAGGAGTGGTGAATCCTTTATTGGCTACCCAATTGATGGAATACGGAGACTTATGGATGGCAATGATGATAGGGAACCAGCGACAACAACAAAGGAGAAAACGAAGAAAAAAGAGAGGAGAAAATGAGGATGGACGAGGAGGGGGTAGGGTATCGTAGGTAGGTTTTCGTTTTATTAAAAACATTGAAGCCAAAGCTAACGATGGCATTTAGGTTTTAATTTTACCAACGAAATATTATTTCTTTGGTAAATCACCAACATAATACAATCCCTTCGGTACAATATGTTGCTTATTTATACTGCCAAGCATTCCTGCCCGATAGATATCGTAATTTCATCACTATATACCATCAAAAAATTGTCAAGATAATTTCCTTCCATCTTTACTGATGGATATTTTGTCCATCGCAAAACGTAATTTTTCAACAATTTTACTTACGAAAATTGATTTTCCATTGCTAATTGTCTACGGTATTGATTCTGTCGGTAATTTGTAATTTTCTTATAGTGATATGTAACATGCTTGTTTTATAAGCTTTTCTTAGGTAGGACTTCTCTTATCCAATCAAAACTTAGTTTTATTCCTTTTCTAATAATGGCCACTCCTCCTCTCATTGAGCATGCTTCAACTACCTTAGCTCCAATAATCCTTGCAACTAAGGCAAATTAATTTACTACTCATTCACTATTTGACTTCCCTTACCCTTTAATCCTTTCCTCCTCCTAAATGCCTACTTTATACCAAGCCTTCCTTTTACCATTTTCCTCTACTATTCAACCAAACCTACCTCTAACCTTACTCCATAGCCTCCTCTCTCTTCTCCTTCTCTCTTGCCTTTAAGCTCCTTACCTCTCCCTTTTCCCCTCCAGCTCCCTAAGTAAAGCCCACCTTCTTTTCTTCTAAATTATATTGGAATAAAATAGTTAAAGATGTCTTTCCATTTATACCTTTAGTTATTTCCTCCTTCTGAAACCTTATTATTGTCTCCCCTTTGATTGAAGTGATAAGAACTAATGCATCCAGATGGTGCTTGAATTTTAGTGGGATTTCATAGATAAAAAGTTAGTATTCCCTTTTAATGCAAAGCTAGGTTGAAAAAAACTGAAGGAAACTCGAATTGGAGAATACCCACATCAATAAAGATGACATTTTCCTCTTCAAGTTCAACAGAGAAGCTAACTTGATGAAGGTCTTTAAACTTAGCCAATGACACATCAATGAAAAACCATTGCTCCTTAAGAATGGTCCACATATCTTACGTTGAAAAGTTTAAAAATAAAACACATACTTATATTGGGGGGAGCAGAGCGAGGAGGGGGAGACATATGTCTTGATGAGAATATCGTTGCAATGAAGAGAATTGGTTATGCAAAAAAATGAATTTAAGTAGGAATGGACTAATATTTGCCTAAAACATTAAACCTACTCGAACTAAATTATAAAGGTATACTTATTCAAATGCAAATCTGTTTAAGCTAGCAATGGAAACTTTATAAATCCATCCCAACCAAAAATGGAAACCTAAGGGTAAGATGTTCAAGATAGGTGATCATTTATAACTAAAATGTTTGGAAAATGTTCTTTGAGAAATCATTGAATTTTTGGTCTATGAAAAATTACATAAGAGACTACAAGATTGTGAGTTTATAAGAAGTGAGATGAACAATTCAAATGAAAAATCTTAAGAATCCTCTTTGAGCCCTTTTATATTGGTCTGTACTTGGTGATACTTCTGTATATTTATATATACATGGTTGTATATAAGTTTAAAAATATATTTGAATCCTTTCGGTATATATGTCAGTGATATATAACGTTATATGCTCTTATATAAACTTAGAGTTCATCGGTATGCGAAATCTTGGAGATTTCTGACATATAAGCTTCTAGGTGTGTAAAATCGATTCCATTGAATAGATATGGCCATGGTGGCCGAGTTAAATGTGTTCTAATGCCTTATAGGTTGTTAGACATGATTTATAGACTTATTGGACATTTAGAAAGCTTAATTTAAAAAGTTGATCTACATAAGGACTTATTTATAAACTGTTAAAAGTTAAGGTCTTAAATGTAATTTTTCAATTCTTGGAAGACCAATATGTAATTTTGTAAGGGTAAGGGGCTTAATTATAATTTTCAAAAGTCCAAGGACCAAAATGAATCATTCTCAAATTTTGGGCTTAATTGCAAAATTATGAAAAGTTTGAAGGGTATAATGTTAATTTCATATAAACTACGGGCAAAAAGATAAATTCACCATGTTTGGTCAAAGAAAAGAGAAGAAAAAAGGAGAAGAAAGGAGAAGAAAAAAGAAGAGGAAGTTTTAGCCATCACTTAATCTTCACCAAGTTTTTGATTCTCCAACCCAAACCAAGGTATTCTAAGTTAATTTGGGATCAAGGAATCAAATCTATCATTATATTTGAGAAATTCTCAAAGGATTTTAAGATATCACCAAAGGAAATTTAGGTAAATTTTATCTCATCTCTCTCTACATTATGATTTTGAGTTTGTTGTTAAGATATGTTGTTCTTCGTGCTTGAATATGCATGAAACATGGTTACATGATTGAAATGGGTCATGGAGAAGCTTCCTTAAGCCAAAACCGAAATGCCCTATCTTTAGTGAAATTTTGTGAAATTTTGAATATCTTTTAAAATTGATGGTTTAAATGAACTCTATGATGTTAATTATGTATGTATAATGTGAATTGATGATGAAAAATGAGGAAGATGTACATTGGAAGGAGGCTTCAATTTTATGCCTTTAGGTGTTTGATAAAATGCCTAAGTGAACTTGGCTTAGGATTTAAGGATTTTGATGGTGTGTATTGGAAAGAGGCTTTCATGTTTACTTAAAGTAAACTTGAATTGTTACTTAGATTCATGAATAGTGGCCTGATGTGCTTAGATAAAAATATGCTTAATTATGCTTTGAAATGTGTAAGTCTTAGATCAAGACATTAAATGCCTTAGAAAATGCAAAAAAAAGCTTAAGTGAATAATAAGGGAAGTAACCATGTGAGAAGCTTCATGGCCGAATCCTATAGCTTAAAAGTTGTGATATTGTGTTTTATACACTTATGTGATAGTGTATAAATATGAGATGTATGTTTGAGTAGCAAATATATTGTATTTGTATGTATAAAGGCTCGGGAGCTATGAATTAAGGAGCTTATACCGAGGATTGTTGAAGTCAAAGGAGTGTACACCTTCTTTTGAGGTGAGTTGGGGAAAACATATCTCTCAAATGGGACTAGGACAACCCAAGATATGCATAATGACTTATATGTGAATTTTGAACCTAGGTAATGCATAGTTGAATTTAATCTCAAATAGATGCTAGTATACTTATGTATTTAATAAATGTCATTGTTTTGAATAACTCTTTGCACTTGGAGTGAAACTTTTTTATTTCTTATTTTGAGGAATGATATTGTTTTCAACAAGCCTACACTTAAAGTGCAAAGGACAATGTCATATTTTCTGAAACTCTATTTTGAATAACTTTGCACTTAGAGTGTAAAAGATGACTTTCACTATATGAAATAATGTTTTGGAACTTACATATGCATAATCGAGTCATGTATGTTGTATGTATGTGTTCTCTTCTGGTTTAGAGCCATGGCAAGGTTCCTTTTTATCGGTTGGACTGATAAATAAAGGCATGGTACTTTACTTAATTTTAGTACTAAATATTTGTATATGATTTTTTGTTTGAAATTGGTGAGGTAACAATTGGCCAATCATGTGCTAGGCACAACAAATTAAAAGACCCTCATACCCTTGACATCGGTATATAAAAGTCGAGTCTTTATAATGATACCATTCTACAGGACTTGCGGGTGATTGCACACCTAAAGGTCTGATCACCGATGAGGTCATCGCCTAAGATTATGACGCTCTTGTTGACCTTAGTCTAGACTCACCACAAATGAAAGTCAAGCCAACACTGGGATTCGGTGGGTGTGCACACTAGTTTGGCTTACTAATGGTGACACACATAACTATTTTGGTCTATTCTGAGATTTGACTTCCTGACGAGTTTTGATTTTATATGTGATGCTTTTCTACTCTTGTGTACTGAAACTGGAACCTATGTTCATTGAAAGAGTGATTAATAGGCTAGGCCTATGTGGTTCCTAACTAGTATGGATGAGTCATAGACTAGGTCTATGTATTTCTATGCCATGCATATTCGCTTTATAGGTGGTTATATGCATGTTAGATGAGTAAAATCATCCTTAGGTTATTTAGACCGTTTTGGTGTGTACCAAGTTCTGTTTGTGATATATGCCTTTTTCCCGCTCACTAAGTACATAGTGTGCTCACACCCCTCTGCTTTCTAACCATACAGGTTAATTTGGTGAGCTTAAAGCTCTAAATGGTTCGTGCCATCTTTTGACATATTCGGGGCATCACCACACATAGGTAGTCTCTATTTTGTACTTTTATTGTATAGTGGCTCATGATTATGTTGAAATGCTTTATAATTTTGTAAATTAACTCTTTTCTATCTTGTGGTTTGTAAATGACTTTATGTATGAACTGTTTGTAATGTTGATGAGATTGCTCTTGAGTGGACTTCAAAGTCCAGAAGTTATGGAAAAGTTTTAATATGAATATAAAAGTGCGTTTGAAACTGAATTATAGATGTTTTTCATTTTGGGATTTTCAAAATATAGTCATTGTATTGCCAAAATGTTTTTAAATATATCCGGTTAGATTTGTATAGTTGGGTTAAGGGTATCATGAGTATCCTTAGCCTAGGTATATGGCGATTGTCAGGTGTCCGATGTGGTTCTGGGTCGTGACACCTCCTAACTTGAAAGACATTATCTAATGCTTTAAACATTTAAACCCTCTGAAAAACTTTCCTAATGTAACATTGTTTAGCAATGGTTCTATGCCTACTACTAAGAGGAAAGTTGGAAGAAAACAAAAAAATAGCTACCCCTAATTCCACATCCTCTCATTATTATAAACCTTTTTCCTTTGGATGTGAGGGATCTGAATTGACTTCCAAATAATAAGTCATTTATGAAATCTTGCTTGCAAATAAACCAACTTTGGTAGGTGTCCTTGATATTGATATTAAAGTTAGTCAACTTAAAAAAAGCCTTTAGTTTTTAGATAAGAATTGGAAAAAACTAAATAATCACCAAGCTCAATAAAATGGGAGGACCTTGGTTGCTTATGACATAAATCTTATAACTATAGAACCTTTTTAATTTTCTGGTAATGATAAATATAAACAAAGGGCTCGATTAATGTGCAATGCATTTTTGGGCAAAGAAAATATTAGAACTTTTAGATAGGAATTCGAAACCAGAATATGATTCGAATGAAATTGAAGATTAGTGTAGAATTAATTCGATGCTTATAGTGTAGATTTTTCAATTCGTCAAATTAACTCTCAGATAAACAATAACTTATTACAACACAGTGAAAGAACTTTAAGAAGACCTAAAGCAAACTTTCTAGTAAAGTCTAACATGATAGGCAAAGCATAACAGATTATTTTGTATACATCAAGGTGATTTAGGAAGAGAATTGCAATTACGGGAAACCTTCTATATATACTTGTGGGAAGTGTACTTGGAATCTTATTGTTGAATGGGACAAACAACTTGAATCCAAACTAGTACATCAATTCTTTATGGGTCTTAACAACAAAATTTATGGAACCATATATTTTAATATAGTTTCATAAGAACCACCACCCTCGCTGAATCATACACATGCACTAATTATTTAAGAAGAAATTCGTCATACCTTGACTTGTATCTGTGATGTTCTAACCAAGGTAGTTATCTTTGCTAGTCAAAGGCTACAATCATTGCCTAATGGCGTGCTCAATGTTATAAGTAAGATGAAGGGTTTTAAGAGATCTAGGTAGAAATTAAACTGGGTCCAAGTGAGCTTATACAAATAGGACATCATATCGCAACCTAAAACTTTAAGGTAATGAGTTATGAGTCCTATCTTTGTATATAACTCACTTCTCAACTTTATGTCTCTTTCCGATATGAAATTCCTCCACTTATGAATTTCCAATATTTCTCCCTTCATAAGTGGATATATCTATATTGAACTAGTTTTTCCTCAACCTATAGCTAATGCGAAGGCATTTGAGTTATTCCATGAATCACCACTCATCTGACCTAATTCTATGAATCTTTATTCATTGAATTTTGCCAACCTAGCTTTGATACCAATGAAGGATTTTAAAGGGGAATGGAGAGAAATTGGACCAGGTCTATGTGAGCTCATATACAACTAGAACTTCATATCTCAACTTAAAAATTTAAGTCAATGGGTTATTAGTCCTATCTTTGTATATAACTCACTCTAACCTTATATCTCTTTCCTATGAGTGATTACTTTACTTGTGAATTTCTAGCACAAGAAATATGGAAAGCCTATTCATGAGATTAATTTGTCTTTCAAAATTATACATTACCTTGAATGGTGGCCTGTTGGACATGGTAAAGGAGCAAGATGTGGTCGTGCAATCAACTCTACTAGACTAGGAAAGGTGGCATCATAATAGCTTATATAGCCTAGACAGTACGCATATCATCCATTACCCAAATTGGAGCCTCTACTTTATTAATGACTTAAGATAAGGCAAGCTTGGTTGCCACTCTCAATGATGATTAATGAGCAATTGTTTTGGCTATGACTAATTCACAAGATAAAAGCACTTGGAATAGGAAACTCTTAAGTCAATAGATACTTGATTTTGACACATCATATACTATAAAAAAAAATACAATCTGCGACATTTTATTGATAAAACGTCGCAGATTGTGAAGACTTTTCGTGACATTTAAAAAACATCACGAAAAGTTTGAATTTTCTGTGACACTTTTTGAGACGTTTTATCAATAAAACGTCACGAAATAGAAACAACGATGTTTTGTTGAATAAAATGTCGTGGTTAGGGTATTTAAAACGTTCTGCCTTAAGGAGCAAAACGACATCATTTGGTTTTAAACCAAACGACATCGTTCTGGTTTACGATGTCGTTTTGGTTTTATTAAAACATCTACCCGAGTACCTTTCCCTCCCCCACCTGCTCACTGTTTCCTTCTCCAGATTTGCTCCGTCGTTCTTCCTCCTCCAGATTGCTCCGTCGTCTGCGTGTTCTCTGTCGAGTTGCTGCATCTCCGGGCATTGTTGTCATCTTCTCCAGTGTATTTCATGAAGGTATTTTCGTCTTCTCTCTATCCTTTTAATATATTTTGAGGGATTGTTCATTTTGGGAGTTGCGGAATGTTCACCTGTTTTTGTTGCCTTGAACGAGTTTCATTTTGAAATTTTTAATCTTTATCGTGTTAGGTTTATTATGCAACAACCATTTGTTGTTTACGGATGCTGAAAAACTACACTGTTTTCAATTAGTTGAGAGTATAATCTAGTACAAAGAATTATTTACATATGTACATTCATACCCATTAAATACTAGAAAATCAATTTGGTTAAGTCTGATTAGTATGGCATAGCCTTCAATCTTAGAAATCTCCTTTTTATGTGTGTGTTTGTGTTATGCGTGTGAGAGAGATGGATGGTTCTGAAGAATGAAACTTTTGGTTGAGCTTATATGAAACAAATGAAGTTGAGTCAATATACTTTTTAGTTTTGTGGTAGCAATCACCTTTTGTAGGTTTACGTTCTCATTCCTAATCTAATCTTCAATGGAAACCAAGACAAGTTGGTGTTAGAAAGAAGACAAGAAATGGAAGGAACAGGCATTGACTTTGGGGGGCCAAGTTAAGGAAACAACAACTTGGTGAGTGGTGAGTGTAGTGGGTCTCTACTCTATACATAGATGAATCTTGATTGGGATTGGCTCACTTTAGTTGGGATGGACAAACTATAAGTTGTTGCTTATATAGAAAAGGTTTGGTCAGTTTTTCACTTCTCTTACTGATTTTTCACCTTTTAAATTTGCAGAGAAAGAATGCAGTGATTCTCATGGTTCTATCCATCAATTCAGTATTTTCTTTTCAAGGCCGAGGAACAAAGGACATATTGCAGGGTTTGGAGGGAAACAATTTCTTTATTTTGTTTGTTTTGTTCGACTTTTGTTGCTAATACTATTGGGAAGAGGAGTCGAATACTGGAGTTGTTGGATGGCTGAACTCACACAAGAAACAGCTTATATATATATATATAATTTTCTTTACGAAACAGCATTCATTTATAAGGTTTATATGTATATATATATATATACATGTCTTAATAATTATTTTTATTATATTCAAACTTTACAAAATAGAAAAATATTTTCATAAGTTTGACAAATCCAATTTCTTTCCTTATTTTTGGGTTATATATCAAATTAATATAAAAGCTTCAAAGTATAAATTCTAAGTCCCTCTCAGTGTACAGAGAGCTTTAAAGTATAAATTCAAGTGTATATACAATGATTTGAAGAATTGTTCCAAGTGTATATTCCTTTGATTTTGATTTACTTCTTAGATGTGGCTATCCAGTCATCAATGCATCATTCTACAATTTGAGCTTCCAAGCAATCAGCTCTAACCATGATTGCAAGCTTTACAGAAACTCTCGGACTGTCAAATGCTATGATTTAAGCTTCTAACCAATCAACTCTAAGAATGTCCTTTCTGCTTATTATGGTTTTTTCTCTGTATACTCATTTACTAAAAGTGTTCTCCAAATTTATTTTGTCCACTGTTTCAGTTGAACGTAGCTTAGTCCCATGAAAGTGTTCCTCGTAGAACTCTTATATACTTATATGCATATCCTGAACTTGTGAATTGGTATTTATGATATTCAGGTTAGTTAAAACATATGCTTTGTTGCATTGTTTTCCTTGGAAACTTGTATACTTGTAAGCTATTCAAGAACCTGGAAAATCTATGGTTAAACAAGATATAATGCTGACTGTCTATGACTCCCTTTTAAGTTCCAATCTTTTTGCTAATTATAGATTCGATGTGATTAGGACTTTCTAACTGGTTCATGTCTTTGGTCCAATAACCTCAACTTCACTCATCTATTTCCATATTCCTTAATGCATAGATTGGAACATAGAAGAGGTGTCATCACTTCTAGTATAACTTCATGCATGCATCGTAACATAAGCTTCATCTTTAACTTTACTAGTATACAAATGTGAAAATTTTGAGAAGTAAATGAATGCATTTTGGAAGTATACATCTGACAAAGTATTTGTAACTTTGTGTTGTGTTGACCTCTTTATGTGAAAATTTTAACATATGAAAATTCTAAGAAGTAAATGAAAACTCTACTTCTATTACCTTTCTTGCTGTGTTTCTTAGTTACTATGCTATAATATTATAAATTACAGTAAAATTCATGTAAACATGGAGGTGATTCACATGGGACCTGGTCTACCCAAGAAGAAGAATAAGGCTGCACCAAGCAGGTTAGTATCGATACAACTGCAGTCGCGGTACCGTTAGCTTCTTGAAAGTGTAGCTGATGAGCCATCTGCTCTTACACAGCCAGAAGATCACACACCTGCACCTTGTGAGCCTACTCCAACACTAAAAGATAAGTATGTACAACTTTTGAATATACATCACAATATTTATTCTCCATCAACTTCTCAAGAGATGCCTCCAGCTTCTTATAATCAGTCACTAATAAATGGCACTATTTTTCCCAGTGTTAATACTGCCTCTGCAAGCATTGCAGGTGTGATCTTTTACATCACATTGGTGAAATATATAAGTTTAATAATTTTGTTTAGCTAACCAATTAAGAGTATGTTATATGCTAATTGTAAAAGATTCCTTTGCTATTTAAGGATCCACGACTGATCCGAAAAAGACAAGGGGTGTCATAAAAGGACACGGATTGGCAAAGATTAATAAGGCGATATGTAAAAGATTAGAGATAGAGATCTCCCCCGCTGAAGGACGACCAACCAACTCTATACAGTCTGCCAAATTATCAAGTGAGATTAGTGTGGTATCCCGAACTTCCTTACCTGTAAGAACAAAATGGAAAAAAATAACTAATGAGGAGTTGGACATTGCATTTGATAAGTTAGACGTAAGTGTTATAAAACAATCTAATTTGTACGTGTTTTCCATATTCCTAAAGTTTTGACCAATAATTTATATTTTTTTGCAACAAAAGTTGGAAGTCAATGGAATGAGGACAGACAACGTAGGACATGCTGCTGTCAAGAAGTTTCTTTCTTTAAGGTCTAAAGATCAAAGATTCATTTAAAAAAGCATTATACCAAGCATTAAGCAGCATAATGTGACAGTGGCAGAATGGATGGATTTATGTGAATATTGGGAGCAATCAGTTATAAAGGTTAGTTAATTTGATCACAAAATTTAATTTCACAACTTTATTGACAACTGATTATATTTTAGTATTTATGAATTGTGATTTATAGATATTATAATGGATTTTGTTACGTTTACGATTAGGGAAAAAGTGAAAAAGCCAAATTGGCTAGGAATCAAGTCAAATGTCGACCAAACTCTGGCTCCAAGGCCTTTGTAGCGATACAGCATGAGGTTGTAAGTTATTATCTTTTTTATTATATTTTACTTTAATTAACATTTCAAAATTTATAATAAATATTACTAGTAATATATTTCTATACAATAGAGTGACAAAGATGGAGAAGAGTGTG
>JANQAP020000546.1:2095878-2106423 GCA_026874005.2 Erythroxylum coriaceum | reverse complement strand
ACCTTTTGACCAGATATATAACGCTCACACAAATAAAACCAAACTCTTTTGTTTTATTAATAATAAATATTTTCATTTCAAAACTGTAACTAAAGAAGATAAAGTTACATGTAAATACACTTGCTTTCTAGGGCATTATATTTACATAACTCCAAACAGAATGTATAAGATGGATTTGATATTGATAGGTTGGTTTTGATGATGACGTTCTAAAATTCTTTAGGGATTTGTTCTTAAATCAATGTTAATGTGATTTCTTTTAATGTTAATACATATGGTGTTATGATTATTTATTATATTTGTATGCTTCGATAACAAATTGAAAGAGTGAACCTGGTGTTGTGATTATTTGTTGTATTTGTATACTTCGATAACAAATCGAAAGAGTGAACCAATATCAAAATGATTAGATTGTGTAATAAGAGTTAAATAATCTAATAGATCACGTAAATAACCAAATCGGGAATTTAGATGAGGGAGATCTCATGTGAGGACCTAGTTATCTATTATCGAGCTTGAGATCTGATTGGGATTGTGGCTTTTTGGCTAATTTAGAGATCGCAAATTCTATAATTCAATTAGGGGTTATGATTTAGGGTTTAATGGTTATAACTTGAGATAGAGTAATCCACCCTTCGAAATTTTAGAACCGATACCTTAATAATTCAAAAGTAATCATGTTAGCATTTGATGATAGGATAAATCCCCCTTCCTATATTCGACTAATCTTCCTTGTGTGATTTCCATTGTTAATTTGGTGATGCTCATTTTGACTCTTTGCATGTTAATTTTACATTTTAATTCCAATCAATCATCCTCACGTGTTTACTTTTCTGTGTAGTTTTTATTTTCATTTTTATAATTCTTTAGGCCTTAAATAACTTCGAATTAGATTAGTTCAACAACTCCTCAAGGGATCGACACCTCACATACTACACCCACGACCTATGCGCTTGTAGTATTTTGAGGGTTTTAAATATATTAAAACTTGCCTCAATAAGATTTTAGCACCATTACTTGGGAGTTAGTAGGATTAGTTTAGTTTTTGTAGGCTAAGGCATTATCATCACTCTTGTGTTCGTGCATTTGCATCAACACAAGAGTCACTCGAATTTCAAGTTAGATCATTGAAACCCTAGCACTTGACATCAGTGACTTGGAATGAACCATTCGAAGTGTCAAACACTAAAAAGAAGAGATTAAAGAACCGATGTCTAAGGAATTTCATCAAGAGTTTAGAAAAGAGGAACCTAATGTTTAAACGAAAACAGGTTCATGCTTGGTTTGGCTAAATTGTAGATTTCAAAAACTTTTTCTAAAATCAAAAGCAGCAGAAACATAAACACCAAAACATCATGCTTTTTATCCATACATGATACAACATAAAGAAAATAAATAAAATAAGAATAAGATTGGAATATTACCGACTCCTCACTAAAGCTTCGATTCCTCCCTGTTGTGTTCTTAACCAATCCGATCTATCACTTGTTCTCCTTGTCTAGGAAAGGAGAAGAAAATTTTACTTTGTTATATTCGGCTGATTGGGAGAGAATTGAGAGCATAAAAAACGCACCCCCTTCATTCATTTTTTTTAAAATGCAAAAGAACAGTAACGAAACTCCCATTTGCATTCATTTCATGAATTAAAGGAGTTGTACGTTTTTCTACATGCCCATATTCCTTCATTTCATGAATTAAAGGAGTTTTATGCTTTCTACACATCTACATTCATTCATTTAGAATGCTAAAATTAATAAGCATGACCAAATCCTACATCTTTGTAGAATTCAGTTTTGCTTATTATTATTATTTTTATAGATTTTGTTTCAATTCAATTAATATAATTAATCAAACTAAAATCTAGCCCAATATTAAATGTTCCTTTAGGCTTATAATTAACAATTAATTAGTGTAAGCCCAAAATTTAATTATAGACTTAAAACCTAATTTAATTAACTTTTAATTAAATTGTTCCAGTCTTATTAGCCCGAATCCAATTCAGCGATTTCTCTCCTTTCTGTCTCATTTTCTTTCTAGTAACCTCCATTTATTTTTCTTACTTTCCTTGATAACCTTTCTAGAAGCCAAGTGGGGAATCTAATTGGACTTAAATAATTCAAGCTCCAGTAAGCCTGAGATTAATTTAATCTCATTAGAATTAATTCCGACTTCTTAACCAAATGTCATTCCACTAAAGGCAATTGGTTGAACTCTTAAATTACTTAAAATTATGAGAAAATGTCTTTTAAATTAATTAATTTGATGTTCAATCGCAAACTCTATTATAAAACATATTATAGCCATTCGCATAATAAAGGGTAAAATTACTATTTTACCCTTATGTTGGTTTTTCCTTATAGATCTCCTGTTTCACTCTACATGGTAATTAACACACAAGATGTAATCTTGGTGTTAAGACTTAGTGGGTAGCTAGTCCATCAAACTACTGGCACCAGTTTAATTACTAATCTCTGTAAAACATCTAGAATTGATGATATCACTATAAACTCTTTATTTGAGCGAATGTTCCCTGATGCATGTTTCAATTAATAATTCCAACATACGGGCACTGGATTGATACCTTGTAAAAATCCATTCCGATCATATCAAGATGTGATTGAGGACATAATGGAAGTTTTCATGGATGATTTTTCAGTTTTTAGAGACTCTTTCGAGATGTGTTTGACCAATTTAGACAGGGTACTCCAAAGATGTAAAGAATCAAATTTAGTGTTGAATTGGGAGAAGTGTCACTTTATGATGCAAGAGGGGATAGTTCTCGGGCATAAGATTTCACACCAAGGGTTCGAAGTGGACAGATCAAAAATAGAAGTTATAGAGAATCCCACCTATGATCAATGTTAAGAGTGTGCGAGGATTTTTAGGGCATGCTTTGTTCTACTGTCATTTTATTAGAGATTTCTCACAAATTGTAGGACCCTTAACAAATTTGTTCATCAAAGATATGCCTTTCCTTTACAATGAAAATTGATTATCCACATTTAATCAATTAAAGGAGGCACTAACATCAGCCCCAATTTTAACACCACCTAATTGGACACTCCTGTTTAAGGTCATGTGTGATGTGAACGACCCAGCTAAAGGTTACGTATTGGATCAATGGAGAGACAAAAGGTTACATGTGATATAATATACAAGCAAGACCCTTATAGGACCTCAACTTAATTAGACCACCTTAAAAAAGGAATTACTCACAATGGTATTTGCATGTGGCAAGTTTTGGTCCTATCTATTGAGGTTTAAAGTGATCGTATTCACTGACTATGTTGCTTTAAAATATCCTTTTGTCAAGAAAGACTCTAAACCTGGACTTATTCGATGGGTGCTACTATTAAAAGAGTTTGATATAGAAATATGAGATAAGAAAGGAGTGAAGAATGTGGTTGCAAACCATTTATCCAGACTAAAAGGAGGGGAATTTGAGCAAAGTGAGGATATTAATGAGAAATTCCCTAATGAAACCCTAATGCTACTTAACAATCTGGCAACACCATAGTTTGATGATATCGTAAATTATGTTATCGTGGTAAATTTCCCTCTTATCTATTATATCAACAGTGGAAATGATTCTTGCATGAATGCACTCGATATCTATGGGATGAACCAATTTATTAAACATGTGTTGATGGTTTAGTAAGACCATGTGTTCTAAATGAAGAAATGTCAGATATATTAACACAGTGTCAGAAAACTCAATGTGCTAGCCATTATAGAGCAAATAAAATAACAGCTTGAGTACTTGAGTGTGGATTTTATTGGCCACATTTGTTTAAGGATGCTCAATCTCTCGTGGCACAGTGCAATTGCTGACAATGAGTAGATAACATCTTCAAAGGAGATGAGATGCCCTTATCCAACATTTTAGAAGTTGAAGTCTTTGATGTATAGGGCATCGACTTTATAGCGCCTTTTCCATCTTCTATGGGGAACACATACATTCTAGTGGAGGTGGATTATGTTTGTCATTAGGCAAAAGCCATGGTATCTCTAACTAATGATGGGTAAATTGTCAAAAGGTTATTTAACTAGTTTGGAGTGCCAAGAACTATAATAAGTGATAGAGAAGCACATTTATGCAACAGATTTTTTAATGGCCTCCTAAAAAGATACAAAGTTTGCCATCAAGTTACTACTCCTTATCGCCTTCAAATGAGTAGAGAAGTGGAATTCATTAACTGAGAGTTGAAATGAATTCTAGAAAAGACAGTGAATAGCTCTAAGAAGGACTAGGCATTAAGGTTAGAAGATGCTTTATAGGCTTATAAGACTGCTTTTAAAACACCTATCAGAACGCCCCCGTTTATGCTTATATATGGTAAGGCTTGTCATTTGCTATGGAGCTAGAGCATTGAGCATCGAGCATATTGCGTAATAAGAGCTTTAAAATTGTATTGGAAGCAAGTGGGTGAAAAATAACTTTTGCAACTAAAAGAACTTGAAGAGTTTCATTCCAATGCGTACGGAAATGCTAAAATTTACAAGGAGAAAGTGAAGAGATGGTAGGGCTCTCATATTAAATAGAAGGAATTAAAGGTAGGACGTACAATTTTTTTATACAATTCGAGGTTGAGACTGTTTCCAGGAAAGCTAAAATCGCATTGGAGATCACCAGTTACGGTTACCCAAATTTTTAATCATGGAACCCTAGAATGGGAAAACACAAACAAAGAAACCTTTAAGGTGAATGGGCATTGCTGCAAATCATATCTTGGTGGATTGATTATGAAGGAAAAAGAAGTAATCTCTTTCCTTTCAGAAAATTAAATGTGCTTCCAAGGACACAAGGTCGAGCTAATGACCGTAATTTAGCACGTTTTGTATTCATATTTAAATTGTTATGTAGTTAGTTTCATTTTAAATTCTATTAATAAGTCTTAAAGAATTGGAATGGGTTGGATTATTAATTCTCTTACTCTCTTAAATCAATTACAAGAAAGTAAAACAATCTTGGTATCAAGCAGATTTGGTTTCAACACCGACACCGTCACCACCTCAATCACCATAACGATTCTATACTCTAACCATTGTCTTTTATTTTATTATTATTTCAGAGAAGACTCGAACCAAAAGAAAGGCCTATGATCGTGGCCATTAAGTCACAGTCGTGACAGAAACAGGTGCAATCGGGGTCCTATCTGCCATAATCATGATAGAAGGCAAAACTCTAGGCGATAATTGTGGCCTGTGTGACAAAAAAGCAGACAGACTTCCTGATTAGAGCTTTCGAGGAACTTTTGGGAATATTTGGACCCCAAAAAAAGCCCTAAGGTTGCCTAAATTAGAAAAGCCTATAAAAGGCATTATGACAAAACCCTAAAAAAGCTTCTACATTTTGCCACCTTTAGAAAGTTCAAAAGAGAGAGAAAAGAAGAGAGACAGAGAAGATAAAGAGGAAGAAGAAGTAGGTCTCGACACTACTGTTTACTAGATTAAGTGGTCTCATGATGTTGCTGTCTTCTTGGATTATCTGATCCAAGCTCTATTTCCTTTCCGTTTCCTTTCTTTCATTTAATGTATAAGATTGAAATGGGTTGTATGATGATGGGTTTTTGATTATTGACGATGTTCTAACTCTTCCTTCGAGATTTTACTTTGATTTAATGTTAATATAGTCAATTTTATTTTTTATTGATTGGGTGTTGCGATTAACTTCAATTTTTGCATATCTCGGTAATAAACTGAGAGGGTGAGCAGAATAAAAATGATTGGATTAGGTTAATAAGAGTTAGGCGATCCAATATACCATGTTGTTAATCGTATCAGGATTTTTACAAAGATAGATCCCATGTGAGGCACGGTAGTTTAATAGGGAGCTTTCGATCTAATTTTAATTATGGGTCATTTTTTAATTGAGGGATTGCAAATTACATAATTTAATTAAGGTTAATGACTTAGGGCGCGTGATTATAACTTGAGAGAGAGTAATTCCCCCTACGATAATCTGGAATCGACACCCCAATAACACATAATTGGCTAGGTTAGCAATAATAATAGGTAAAATCTCCTCTTTTATAACTTGGTAATTTCTCTCGATTAATTTCCATAGTGACCTTTTGTGTTGCTCAATTTCAATTCTTGTTTTGTGTTAATTTCTTAAGTTTAATTCTTGCATTCAAATTCCCGTGTTTTATATTCTTTTTTCATATTTAATTTCATTTTATTAATTTTTTAGCCTTGGATAACCTAGGATTAGATTAGTTTACCCTCTTCGTAGGATCAACCCTTCAAATATTACAATTCACGACTCGTGAACTTGTGGTAATTGAGGGATATAAATTGTAAGAGTCGACACCTCGATTAAGTTTTTGGCACCATTGCTAGGGAGTTGTAGGATTAGTTTAATTCTTTTAGTCTAAGTTATTACCCTTTGTTGTGAAATTGGTACCCAATCATAAGAAATATATATATTAAAAAAAGTGAAGAGAAGGAAGTTTTGGGCTTAAAGAGAGACACATCAATTCGGACATCTCAAGGTAAGAATAGGGAATCTTAAGAGTTGAATTCTAAGAAGAGATGGAAAGAGCAATGATGGAGGATATGCACTATAAGGAGTAAAGGACTCTTACGAAATTCAATAAGGCGTAATGGAATTAATCTTATGATCTTTCTCTTTAAAGTTAGCTGATCGGCTTTCCTTAGTAAACTATAGTTAAATTGATTATATTGAAGTAGAGCCCCTTGGATTGTGTAAGGAGTAAAGGACTCCTGCGGACTTCAATAAGGCATAATGGAATCAGTCTTACGATGTTTCTCTTTAAAGTTGGCCGATCGGCTCTCCTTAGTGAACTATAGTTAAATTGATTATACTGAAGTAGGGCCCCTTAGATTGTATTTAGGGATGTTAAATTGATTATACTTTTGAGTGTTATATAGGTTTGAGGTGCCTTGATGTGCTTGTTAGTTTTTAAGATTAGATATTGCAGAATGAAGAAGATTTGGAGGAAGCCCAGAGGAAGAAGGTGGAGTTTTAGTTGCTTCAACCTCTAATCCTCTAAGCTACTTTCTTTCTGTCCATCTTTTATTTCATGTATTTGATGTATAAGATGGGATTGATGATGATGAATCTTGGGTTAAGGATGTTCTAACTTTTCTTTAGGGATTTGTTCTTAATTTAAAGTTAATCTAGTTTTTTTGTGATAATGCATCTGAGTGTTGTGATTATTTATTGTAATTACATGCTTCAGTAATAGATCGAGAGAGTGAACCAAATGTAAAATGATTAGATTGGTTAATGAAAGTTAAACAACCTAATAGACCACGCAAATAATCAAATCGGTAATTATATAGAGAGAGATCTCGTATGAGGACCTGGTTGTTTAATAGAATATTTAAGATATGATTAGGTTGTGGCTAATTGTTAATCGAGAGATTATATGTTTAGTAATGTGACTTAATTAGAGTTTATTAATTAGGGCTTAGTGATTATAACTTGAGAGAGAGTAATCCACCCTTCGATAGTCTAGAACTGACATCACATTAACACAAAAGTGACTAAGTTAGCATTAATCATAGGATAAATCCTCTTCCCCATAATTTGTTAATATTCCTTGTCTGAATTCCAATTTTCATTTGGTGGTGCTCAATTTAGGTTTCTTGTGTTAATTTTATGGATTCATTTCCAAGCAATACATATATGATTGTTTACCTTTTTGTTTAGTTTCTATTTTCATTTTAATAATCCTTTTAGTCCTTATATAACTTAGAATTAGATTAATTCTCCAACTCTTCGAGGGATCAACACCTTATATACTACATTCACGACTCGGGCACATGCGGTATATTGAGGGTTTTATAAGATTAAAACTTACTAAACACTTTCTTTCTCTTATACTTTATGTTAGTCAATAACCAACAAAAGCTCTTTATACTTCTTTAATAAAAGTATAGGAAGGACTTGCTTTCTTACTATAATCATTATTTCAAATAAATCATGCCTCAACTGGATAAATTCATTTATTTTACACAATTCGTCTAGTCATGCATTTTTACTCTTTCAATTGCTATCAAGTTTCTTCCTTTTCATACGGAAGCAAAACTTCTTGTTTTCAGTTCCTACATGTCTTCTGCCAAAGATTGATTATTAATTAGTTTGAAATTACTCTTTTTTATAATTTTTTTATAAACTGAATATCTTTTATAAATCTTATTTATAACTAGAATTTGATTTCTAACTAATATATGAAACTATTAATCTTAAATATATTACCAATTTTTTCTTTTAAGCAGAGCTTAGATAATTTATTGTATTAAATAAGCCAACCAAAATAGAGTATATCTTAATTAGAAGAGAGAACGGGGAAATTTTATATAACCCAATATATCTGACAAGTTACACTATATGTCAATCCAAATGGTATCATCTTCCCTAAGGTTTCATTAAAGCAATTTTGGAACACTAGTAAAATTGAAATGAAAGGTTAAAAAGGAAGTATTTTAGTTCACTTTGATAGGAGAATTTCACTTTGATGTGAAAATGTAACAATGAATTTATTGTCTTAAAAATATTCACCTTTGTTTTTTATTTTATCATATTTTCTTGTTTTGTATAGATTCTTGAAGTTTATAAACAAAAAAGTGGGTTAAGCTCATATTGCATATAGATACTTATCAGGTATATAATAAATTTGCTTCTTTTTGTTCCTTTAAACAACAAATGAAATTGTTACATTATTACTAGTTAGTAATAGAAAGTATAGAAAAAAATCTTATCCCTTTCTTTGAGATAATATGATGAAAGGTTGAGGTCCACAATAGAGCTTTTTCTATTGCAATAAAGTTACATAGTGTTTATTTTTCATTGATAAAGGGGTATTTCCATAGGTTTGCTTCGGTATCATGTTCATAATGTCATATTGAATGATAACAGCTTTGTATGAATTAGAAATTTTTTTGATTCTTTTAACCCCATTCTCGGTCCAATATGGAGACACCTTTTATGAATCATGTAGTAATTACCAATTTATGGGGAGGTTGGAGTATTACAGGAGGAACAATAATGAATCTAGGTACTTTTTAATATGAAGGTGTGGCTAGAGCGTATATTGTTTTTTCTAGCTTGTGCTTCTTAGCAATTACCTGACATTAAGTATATTGGGATCTAGAAATATTTTATGATGAACGTATAAGAAAGCCATCTTTGGATTGACCCAAGATCTTTGAAATTTATTTATTTCTCTCATGAGTGACTCGTTTTGGTTTTGGTGCTTTTCGTGTAACTAGATTTTATGGTCTAAGAATATAGGTGACTCTTCAAGAAAGTCTAAGTTGTAAATCCCACATGGGTATGGAAAGGTTTAACCATTATGACTGGCAGAATAGCCTCTCATCATATTGTAGTAGGAAAATTGGTGTATTAACAGGCCTATTTCATCTTAGTGTTTGTCCACACTAACATTTATATAAAATATTACATATGGACAATATTGAAATTGTTCTTACTAGTAGTATCACTATTACCTTTTTGCAGTTTTTGTGGTTGCCGAAACTATATGGTATGATTCAACAACTACTAACATTTAATTATTTTCTCCCACTAATTATCAATGGGATTAAAGATACTTTTAATAAGAAATATGGAAAAGAGTTAGTGCTGGGCTAGATGAAAATAAAATTTTATCTAAAGCTTGGCTTAAAATTCCTTTAAAAGTTTCTTTTTATGATTACATTAGTTATAATTCAGTAAATAGTGGATTGTTCAAAGTAGGCTCAATGAACAACTGGGATAGGATAGCTTTTGGGTGGTTAGAAAATCCTATTTTTAGAGATAAAGAAGGGCATGAACTTCTTTTACATTGTATATCAAAAATTTTTTTTAACATTTCTAGTTGTTTTGGTAGATAGAGATATAATTATCAAAGATTATGTTACGTTTAGAAAAGCAGAATCAAAGAATAGTGTCAAACAAGTAGGTGAAATGATTGAATTATTTGGTGGTGAACTAAATGAATTCAGTTATAGTGATCCTACTACTATGGAAAAATATGTTAGACATGCTTAATTGGTGGTGAACTAAATGTTCCGTCATTTTCTTTATGTTATTATATTACAACTTTTTCCTTTTCATCTTATCTCATAAATCCTCTTTACTTTTTTTGATATTTTTCCATCAAAGGTCTAACTCTTGGTCTATAGTCTTAGATATGGAATAGCTTAAAGCACTTTCTCACTCAACCTCTCCATCACTATAATTGTAACATCCCATTATCCCACAAATAGGGTTAGAAACCTAGGAAATTATATATGAGAGTGTAATAAGAATTTCGAAGTGCATTTTATGTATCATATGGCATATAAATACACATGAATAATGTTGAAATAATTGTACATGTATTCATTGACATTTTTTGGGTATAAGTGATTTTTATGTGATTAAAGTGTGAATTATGGATTAATTTTCTTAAAAACTAAATTGGTGTGTATTAGAATTAATTTTGTAACACCCCATTAACCTAGGGTACGCACCGGGATGCCCGTAGGTCATTCCGACACATATCCTAAGATAAGGGAGCGCTACGTGCAATCACT
>JANQAP020000546.1:2066029-2094415 GCA_026874005.2 Erythroxylum coriaceum | reverse complement strand
GCTCACAATATCTTTCTAGTGAGAGAAAGAAAAGGCTAAGAGCCTGGAGAGGCTAAGATAGCTGAAAGAATACTTGGCGTAAGAGACCTGAAGAAGCTCTGGAAGGGAAGAAAGAATACTTGTAAACTTGTTGAAGTATAGTGAAAATTTAGAAGAATTTTAAGGACTGGACATAGCTCACGGTTTGGGGTGAACCAGTATAAAAATCACAATGTCTATCTTCTATCTCTCAACTTAGTCTATTTTGTTTTTAAAACAAGTATATAGAAGTTATTTACGATTTAACCATATAACAATTTTCGTATAACGATTTGTGATATTCTTTTAACAAGTTAGAGAAGTTCTTATCAGAAACATTAAAGATTTTGTATTCAAGAAAAGAATACATAATTCAACCCCCTTTTTTGTGTATTTTGTCTATTATAGGTAATTTATATATTAACGTGTGATTTACTTCATGCATGACTAGAACTAATATTTTTCAAATCTTCACACATTTACAAAGACTTACAGAGACATAATCTTCATGGCTTCCTCGTCTTCTAATCAAAATTGTTGCCTCTTTATAGTCCTTTAGACTAAAAATTACTTCTAAACTCAAATTTACTCTATTTTGCATCTGTTTCAATTCCTTTTACAGAAAAAACTAGGGTTTATAAGATATATATAGTCTATATACATAGGCATGTAAGTGACCGTGTATCTCCAAAAACACCTAAATTTGTGATTTTATACAAGCGTAGAGACTTACATAGGAAATATAAATGGACATGTCTATCAGTATGCATGAGTGTGTAACATCACACTACTAAAACCAATATTCTTCAAGTCATCACACGTTTACAGAGACTTACACATTTATTGTTGTAAAACCCCAAACCTTTTTTCACGTGTCTATAAAATTTCATTTCTTATGAATGATGTTTTTGGGCTAATGGAAATTTTATATTCGCTAAAAGGTGAATTAGGAACCTAACCCTGAATGACAAAGATTAAAGTCAAATGATAGTGGAAAAATATTAGAGTTGACTGGTATGGAAATGGGTCAAAAATAAATTCAATCGAATGGAGTTATGATAGATCAAGATTGATCTTATTTTAAATTATTGTGGAGTAAATTTGAAGCATTCTTAGGCTGAAACATAAGGACATAAGAATCAGTCATAGTTACGGATACTTAAAGTAAATCAATCTAACTTATATGTTGATATATTTAGGAGTATCATGTTATTAAGTGGACAGGAAATTTCTTTTGAATTTTGACATATTTTTCTTAAGCCATTTAATTATTTTAGATAAGAAATAATACATGTACATGTGAATGAACCTTAAGTGGCAGCTGTCACATACAAGAAGAAGTTCTTATTATTTTGGAACAAGAATGCATGCAAATCTTATGTTGTCATGTTTATGAAGGAGTAGATGTGAAGGACATAAAATTCATTATATGAGAGACCAATTCATGATGTGGATATGTGTCATTTTGATGAGACAAAATTACAAAATTTTGTTATATTTAAGGGACAAGAATTGCTGTGTATGAGGTAAGGAGTTAAAGGATTAATTAAACAAAGATGGTAAGAGATTATATAATGGATATTTGTTAGAAATTTAGTTTGCAACGTGTAGGATAACCCTCTTCAATGTCTAACTTAAGCAAGAATGATGGAGGAGCTACTCCACCTTCATGCCACCGAAGCCTCACTTATCCCTTGGACCAGAATTGATGTTATTAAATTGTAGTTGCTCCCTTCATGTATAAATCTCCAAGTTGTTGCCATTAGGAAATAGTTTCTGCATGTTGTTTAAGCCTCCAATCGTGGACAACACATCCATCAACGCCAACTACATGCAGGGAAAAGATAGGTAGCATGTTACCATCTGATTTTAAGTATGTTAATCCTCATTAGTTTGTCACATGAATGCTTAAGCTAGAAACATGAATTTCCTTATGAATTTCGTGAATATTTGAGCATGATTTAAAGAAAGTGGTAAGTTTTCCTAACTATGTTTAGTGAAATTATGTATTAGGATTCTCGGTTTCCTTGAACTATTCTAGTGTTTTGGCTATAAATTAGTCTAAAGAACTCCAAATTGGGTGATTCCAATTGCAAATGAAACCTAAGACATATTAAAAAAAATATCTAGAAGAGACCTAGGCCTAATTCTAGCTTAATGATATTGAAAATTAAGATTTATTATGGTAACTTGGTACTGTCCTTATGTTGAAGCAGCTTGTGATTTTTGGTGCATGTTTAATAATTTAGAAGTTAAAATGGCATGATTTTTAATGATATGAAAACTAAAGATATAAGGAAACAAATGTATAGAAGACTTCAAAACCTAATTTGAACATTTATATGTGAAAATTAAGGAACAAGTGGAGGCATGGTTAAATGAAGAAAAAAACAGTATGGTAAATGGAGAGGAAAACAACATATATATCCATATCTTATGTATGTTATTCAATGGGTATTAATTGGCAGCATGTAGATGCTATATATATGACTTAATAGCTATTCAATGGCAGTATGTATGTTGTACATTGTTCAATGGTTTAATGTCAGGAAAACAATAGGTATATACTATGTATGTTATTTAAATGCAAAGAAGACAACATGTATAAATCATGAAAGTTGTTCAATGGTTGAATGAAAAGAAAACAAAATTTTAATCTTACAACATGCTAAGATTTCGGCTAAGTCCTTTATCATAAATTTTTTTTAAAAAAGGTGGTAAGTTATGGATGTACTTAGCAAGTTTTAAGAGCCCTTCAAGGGTCTCCCTCATAGTTGAGTAAGACAATAAAGTTTTTTAGTCACCTTAGATTCGAGACTAATAAAGAAAAAGCACTGAACACGTGAAGGTGGTTTACAATAAATGAAAAATAGTGAGTGTACTTTTAGATTGATTTTGTAAAGATGATTTTTACCTTCCTATGAAAAAAGTATGTTTATGAATAATTCTACCAGTGCTACTGCTTGAATTTAAAAGTTAATCTTCATGAGATTTACATATGCTTTGATTTAGCATTGAATTGAGTTTTGGATGCACTTGGAAACTAATGCGATGTACACATGTTTTGGATTGGCAATGAATTGAAATTTGCATATGTTTTAAATTGGCATAGAAATGGAATTTGAATATGTTTTGAATTGGTATTGAAATGAGGTGCACTCATGTATGAATTGTGGTTTAGCCTATGATACGTAGTTAGGTTTTTATACACACGATTATGTCGATAAGAGTACGTCCTAACGTGCGTTGCTGTGTTTGAGGGGTGTCTGTCACTAACATGGGTGGTGTTATGTCTGTATGTCTTGTGAGTTGCCCTCTACACAATGGAGTATATATTATACTAGCACTGTTTTGGGTAACCGATGCAGAACTAGCTCCATAACTACTGATTTATATGAAATGCTAGCTTCGTTATGGGTAAGCGATGCAGAACAAGCTTAATAATAATCAGTATATAGAGGTTAAACAGGCACGGGTAAGCGATGCATAACCAGTTTCTTGGCCTTACACCTAAGGGTACCATATGACAAAGAAAATTAGTGATATGCTATTTTTTAAAAAGAAAGTTCATGAGAGTATTGATTACCATCGTTGTATACTTTACAAGAAAAGTGGAACTTGATCTCAGAAAAATATATATGTTTTGTTTTACATATGCATTGATCTTATTAAAAGAAAAGAATGCGTTTTGTAAGAACATTGGTTTTACTTGAAAAGAAAAGAAATTGTTTTCTTTTATGGAGGTTAATATTTGTATAAATGTTTTTATTGGAAACCAATAATACTCACTAAGCTCATTTAGATCACCTTTTTTTTATATTTTTAAATAAAACCTCCCATGTGCACTCTCAGGGGCTTCAGTAGTAGGGACTCCACATCTCGAGAAGTAAACTTCGTCAAGTGCTCTGGTGTAGGAATTTTTATTTTGCCTTGTACATATTTTTGAGAACTATTGCATATCTTTGAACATGTTTTGGAAAGTATATTGGTATAAAGAATGGATGCGTATAAAGGTTTTTAAATGGAATGAATGACTTTGTTTTAGTTTTTCAAAGTTTATTGATGTAACTATTTGAGACTGCATGTGAGTGAATTTGAAGTCCAAAATTTGGAATTGAGAAATTAATGTGATAATAGAAGTGTTTTAAATGTTCACAGGGACTTCGAAATTTTTAGGATGTCAAAGTATAGCCATTTTGTTGCCGAAATTTTTAATAAAATGAAAAACAAAACTCCACTGTTTACATTTCTTATTGTGAATTGAAGCATTTCCTTAAAAATGGTAATAGGTTTAGCTTCACAGAAACTTTCCAGTTAGCTCAAATATCGATTGGAGAGCCACTGTGGAGTGCCAGGCACGTGGCCTAGTTATTACAAGATAGGGGTCTGTCAATATGGTATCAGAGCCTGACTTTTAAAAATGAGTTGCCTTCTTTGTGGTTTATGGTTTTTACGTTGTTTTAAAAGTGAGGTGACCAATAAAATGTTGTGATTTATATGCAAATAATTTCATAAACTTAAAAATTTTACACATTTGTTTTTTTGTCGAATACACAGCACGAATCACAGACGAGGCCGTAGATGTACCAGGATAGCCATTCCAACAGCTCCTACACTTGAGTCACCTCCGGCACGGGTGGATGACCACATTCTAGAGTCAAAAAGTGCCTCCATGAACTAACCACATTCCCAATCATCAGGGCTGGCGAAACTAGCTAAAGTGAGTTTTAATGTGGAACAGATTGCTCAAATTCTTGTCACAATGATGCAGCAGTCATGCGAAAGTGTGGAAGCTTCTAGATGCTCAATTGAGCACATCTGTAAATTAAGCATCAAGACTTTTAATAGGAGTGGGGATCCTAAGAGTGCACTCATATGGTTAGATTGGGTCACGAAGATATACAGAGTTGTTGGATGCAGAGATTAGCAGAGAGTTGTGTTCTCCACTTTCCTCCTCGAGGACAAGGCTAAAGATTGGTGGGAAGCCATTGAGAGATGACATCTAGATGGGGTATCTTGGGAAAATTTTAGAGAGAGTTTGACAGACAGATTCTACCCATAGAGTTATAGGGATGCAAGGGTAGAGGAATTCTTTCTTCTAGAGCAAGGTTCAACATCAGTGATAGATTATGTAGTAAACGCGGAGAGAAATGCAACATCATTTACCTAGAGTTCAAGATCAAAACAAAAGCGTAATGCACCAGTTAGTTCATCTCAGGGTTCAGTAAAGAAAAATAAGTTAAGATGGAGTGGTGGCAAGAGGTTTAGTAGAGGTGGATCGTCCAGTCAAGGATCTTTTGGGTCATCCATTAGGTCCAGAGACTCCTGTGATAGTAGGACCCTAGGACCCCAGTGCCAAAGTGTGATACTTGTTGAAAAAGACATTTAGGTGAGTGTCAGATGAATATGATGGGTTGCTTCCATTATGGTCAGGAGGGTCATTTCATCAGAGATTGTCCACAGTTAGTCACCGCAAAGAAGTCAGTGATTGGATCTTTAACACCTTTATAAGCTAGAGGGGTTACAGACAGGGCGGCTGAGGTTCTCAAACTAGATGGTCAAGTTTGACTGGGTTTAGTAGAGGTTCCGGGGGTAGGGGAGTAGCCCCTAAAGGATAGATAGATTGATGTTGTACACAAGCCCGAGTTTTTGCATTCACTCGACAGGAGGTCAATGCCATACTAGAGGTAGTCACTGGTATGATTACTACTTTTGATCATGATGCATATGCTTTAATAGATCTAGGTGCTACATATTCTTTCATGACTATAGATTTTTCTGTAAAATTTAGTGTTGAGCCTCAGTTATTAGACATTAAGGAAGTTTCCATTCCAGCTAGAAACTTACTTTTTGTTAAAAGAGTGTTCATAGATAGTAAAATACTAATTAGAGGTAAGGAATTCCCGATAAACCTTATTATATTAGATATCAGAGATTTTGATGTTATTCTCGAAATGGATTGATTATCCACACATCGTGCTGTGGTGGATTGTTTTAAAAAGGAGGTTAAGCTAAGTCGTTTAGGGAAACCAAAGGTAATATTTTATGGGTTACAAAAAGTTCTTTCCAACAGTATCATGACTGCCATGGTAGCTAATAGAATGCTCCGTAAAGGATGCTAGGGATATCTGGCTTATATGATTGAACAGAATAATAATGAGATTCAACATAGAGATATTTCGGTGGTTAAGGAGTTTTTTGCGTATTTACGGAGGATCTTCCAGGATTACCCCTAGATAGGGTAATAGAGTTTGAGATAGATATACCACCAGAAATCCAACTAATTTCAATTACTCCGTACAGAGTGGCTCTAAAGAAGTTAAAGGAATTGAAAGTGCAAATGGAGTAATTGTTAGATAAGCATTTTGTGAGACCTAAAACTTCTCCATGGGGGGCTTCAGTCTTATTCGTGAAAAAGATGGATGGGAGTTTAAGGTTGTGTATCGACTATAGATAACTGAATAGAGTGACAGTTCGTAACCAATATCTGCTCTTGAGGATTGATGATTTGTTCGATCAGCTACAGAGATCCATGGTTTATTCAAAGATTGACCTAAGATTAGGTTATCATCAGTTGAAAGTCCGCAGCGAAGATGTTCCGAAAACTACCTTTAGGTCGAGATATGGGCATTTTGAATTTTTATTGATTCCCTTTGGATTAATGAATGCATTAGTTGCTTTTATGGATTTGATGAATAGGGTGTTTCAAGAGTACCTAGATAATTTGTGATCATGTTTATTAATGACATATTGGTGTACTTAAGGAGTTAGGAGAATCATATAGAACACCTTTGTATTGTACTACAAACCCTACGAGAGCGCTAGTTATATGTTAAGTTCAGTAAGTGCCAATTTTGGCTTAACAAGGTTACTTTCTTGGGTCATGTCATCTTAGCTGAGGGAGTTAGTGTGGATCCATAAAAGATTTAAGATTTTACTAATTGTAGACCTCCTACCAATGTGACAGAAGTTAGGAGCTTTCTTCGATTGGGTAGGCTATTATAGGAAATTCGTTGAAGGATTTTCTAGATAGCAAATCCACTGACCAAGTTGACGTGAAAAGAGGAGAAATTTGATTGGTCAGATGCTTGTTAATGAAGTTTTGATGAAATAAAAGAAAGGCTGACAACAACCCCTGTACTCATGTTACCAATGGGGACTAATGGATTTGTAGTGTATAGTGATGCTTTAAGACTGGGATTAAGATGTGTACTTATACAGAATGATGAGGTTGTAGCCTATGCTTTTAGGAAATTAAAGAAGCATGAACAGAACTATCCCACCCATGATTTAGAATTGCTAGCAGTAGTTTTTGCATTGAGCATATAGAGGCATTACTTGTATAGTGTTCCCTGTAGGATTTTCACTAATCACAAGCATTTGCAATATTTGTTTACTCAGAATGAACTGAACATGAGGCAGAGGCGGTGGTTAGAGTTAATAAAAGATTATGACTGTACGATAAAGTATCATCCTAAAAAAGCAAATGTAGTGGTTGGTAGATGTCTTAAGTAGGAGACCTACTAGTTCGATAGTACAACTGAAGACGATATATCTTCCACTTCTTGTGGAAATGGGGTTTCTAGGAGTGAAATTAGATATGACATATTCAATAGCATTAATTACTACCTTTCACGTTCGTCCTATCTTGGTAGATTAGATTAGAGAGACAAAAACAAGATCCGCAGATGATGAAATTGAAGATAGAAGTTGAGACTGGGCAGAGAATGGATCTTACTATTAAAGAAGATGGTATAGTGGTGAGGGGGCAAAGATTATGTGTGCGGGATGTAAAAGAATTAAAGAAAGAGATCTTAGAGGAAACTCACTCCTCAACTTATGCTATGCATCTGGGTAGCACAAAAATGTACCACACTCTCAAAGAACACTATTGGTAGAGAGGGATGAAAAAGGAAATAGCAGAGTTTGTTTCTAAGTATATAACCTGTCAGCAAGTAAAAGCAGAACATTAGAAGCCTACAGGATTAATGCAGCCCCTCCCTATCCCAGAATGGAAGTGGGAGAAAATTACTATGGATTTCGTTGTAAGACTTCTACAGAGTTAGAAGGGGCATGATGCTATATGGGTGATAGTGGACAGGTTAACAAAGTCCAGACATTTCCTTCCAATTAAGAATGATTATCCCTTAAACAAGTTAGCCCAGTTATATGTGGATGAGATAGTGAAACTCCATGGTACACTAATTTTTATTGGGTCAGATCGTGACCTTAGGTTTACATCAAGATTTTGGCCTAGCTTGCAAAAAGCCTTAGGTACATGCTTGAAGTTTAGCACTACCTTACACTCCCAGACGGATGGTCAGTCAGAGAGAACTATTCAGACACTTGAAGATATGCTTAGATCTTGTGTCATAGAGTTCAAGGGGAGTTGGGACACACACCTATCACTGATAGAGTTGCCTACAATAATAGTTATCAGACTAACATTGGCATGGCCCCTTATGAGACGCTTTATGGAAGAAAATGTAAAACTCCAATATGTTGGGATGAGGTAGGTGAAAGGAAACTTATAGGTCTTGAACTTGTACAGGTGACAATAGATAAAGTTTAGATTATTTAGGACATATTAAAGATAGCTTAGGATAGACAGAAAAGCTATGCGGATAATCGCCTTAGGGATCTTGCATTTGAAATTAGAGATAAGGTATTTCTTAAGATTTCCCCTTGGAAAGGCATATTGAGATTTGGGAAACATGGTAAATTAAGTTCGCGTTATATAGGACTGTATGAAGTTGCGGAAAGGATTGGATCAGTGGCATATCAATTGAAGTTACCAGACGAACCTGTGAGGATTCACAATGTCTTCCATATGTCTATGCTTTGCAAATATCTAGCTGCTCCATTTCATGTAATCACAGAGCAACCAGTTAATTAAAAGGAAGATTTGCCTTTCAAAGAAGAACCAATGGAAATTCTTGACCGCAGAGACTAGGTTATGCATAATAAGATTAAAGGTAAAAGAAGCTACTTGGGAGCCCGAGCACTAAATGCGTGCATTATGTCCCCATTTATTTTGAACATGTAACTATACGTTTGGTTAAATTTTCAGGAAGGAGGGGTGATTGTAAAATCCCAAACTTTTCTTTTCACGTGTTTATAAAATTTCATTTTGTATGAATGATGTTTTCGGACTAATGTAGATTTTATTTTTGCTAAAAGGTGAATTAGGAACCTAACCCTAAAAGACAAGTACTAAAGTCAAATGATAGTCAAAAAATATTGGAGTTGATTGGTATGGAAATGGACCAAAAATAAATTCAATCAGATGGATTTATGATAGATCATGATTGACCTTGTTTTAAATTATTGTGGAGTAAATTTTAAGCATTCTTGGGCTGAAACATAAGGATATAAGAATCAGTCATAGTTACAGATACTTAAAGTATATCGATCCAACTTACATGTTGATATATTTAGGTGTAACATATTATTAAGTGGATATGAAATTTCTATCAAAATTGGATAGATTTTTTAAAGCCATTTAATTATTTTGGACAAGAAATAATACAACATGTGAATGAACCTTAAGTGACAGCTATTATATACAAGAAGAAGTTCTCATTATTTTAGAACAAGAATGTTTGAAAATCTTATGTTGTCACGTTTATGAAGGAGTGGATGTGAAGGACATAAAATTCATTACATGTGAGACCAATTTATGGTATGGATATGTGTCATTTTGATGAGATAAAATCAGAAAAACTTGTTATATTTAGGGGACAAGAATTGTAGTAGATGAGGTAAGGAGTTAAAGGTTAATTAAACAAAGATGGTAAGAGATTATATAATGGATAGCTGTTAGAAATTTAGCTTACAACTTGTAGGACAACCCTCTTCAATGTCAAACTTAAGCAAGAATGATGGAGGAGTTGCTCCACCTTCATTCCACTGAAGCCTCAATTATCCCTTGGACCATAATTGATGTTATTAAATTGCAGCTACTCCCTTCACACATAGATCTCCAAGTTGTTGCCATTAGGAAATAATTTCTACATGTTTAAGCCTCCAATCGTTGACAACACATCCATTAATGCCAATTACATGTAGGGAAAAGATAAGCAACATGTTACCATCTAATTTTAGGTAGGTTAAACCACTCTTATCCATCCTCTTTATTTGGTCACATGAATGTTTAATTTGGAAAAATGAATTTCCTTATAAATTGCATGAATGTTTAAGCATGATTTGAAGAAGGTGGTAAGTTTTCCTAACTATGTTTAGTGAAATTATGTATTAGGATTCTTGATTTCCTTGAACTGTCCTAGTGTTTTGGACATAACTTAGTCTAAAGAACTCCAAATTGTGTGATTCCAACTGCAAATGAAACCTAAGACATATTACTAAAAATATCTAGAAGCTACCTAGACCTAATTCTAGCTGAATGACATTGAAAATTTAGATTGATTATGGTTACCTGATACTGTCCCTGTGTTGAAGCAGCTTGTGATTTTTGGTACATGTTTCATAATTTAGAAGTTGAAATAGTATGATTTTTGATGATATAAAAATAGACATAGGGGAAAAAATGTCTAGAAGAGTTCAAAAACCTAATTTGAACATTTGATATGTGAAAATTAAGCAACAAGTGGAGGCATGGTTAAATGAAGAGAAAAACAGCATGGTAAATGGAGAGGAAAACAACATGTATATCCATATATTATGTATGTTATTCAATGGGTATTAATTGGCAGCATGTAGATGCTATATATGTGGCTTAATAGCTGTTCAATGGCAACATGTATGTTGTACATAGTTCAATGGTTCAAGGAAGGAAAATAGTAGGTATATACTATGTACGTTATTTCAATGGAAAGAAGACAACATATATAAATCATAGAAGTTGTTCAATGGTTGAATGAAAAGAAAACATAATTTTAATCTTACAAAATGCTAAGATTTTGGTTAAGCCCTTTGTTATAAAATTTGTAAAAGGAGGTGGTAGGTTATAAATGTAGTTGTCAGGTTTTAGGAATCCTTCAGGGGTCTTCCTCTTAGCTGAGTAAGACAATAAAGTTTTCTCGTCACCGTAGACTTGGGACTAGTAAAGGAAAAGCACCAAACACGTGAGGGTGGTTTACGATAAATGACAAACAGTGAGTGTACCTTTAAATTGATTTTGTAAAGATGGTTTTTACCTCACTATGAAAAGTATGTTTATGAATAATTCCATTGGTGCTAATACTTGAATTTAAAAGTTAATCTTTATGAGATTTACATATTCTTTGATTTAGCATTGAATTGAGTTTTAGATGCACTTGGAAACTAATGAGATGTACACATGTTTTAAATTGGCATTGAATTGAAATTTGCTTATGTTTTAAATTGGCATAGAAATAGATTTTGAATATGTTTTGAATTGGTATTGAAATAAGGCGTGCTCATATATTAATTGTGGTTTAGCCTATAGTACACCGTTATGTCTTTATACACACTATTACATCGATCAAAGTACGTCTTAATGTGCATTGCGGTGTTTAGGGGGGCTCTGTCACTAACATGGGTGGTGTTGTGTCTATCAGTATGTCCTGTGAGTCGGCCCTCTGCACGTGTTGAGTATATATTGTGCTAGCATTATTATGGGTAAGCGATGCAGAATCAGCTCCATAACCACTGATTTATATATAGTACTAACATCGTTATGGGTAAGTGATTCAGAACCAACTTAATAACAATCAGTATATAAAGGTTAGCTAGGCATGGGTAATCGATGCAGAACCAGTTCGTGGCCTTACACCTAAGGATAATATATGACAAAGAAAATTAGTGATAGGCTATGTTTTAAAAAGAAAGTTCATAAAAGCATTGATTACCATTGTTGTATACTTTACAAGAAAATTGGTACTTGATCTTAGAAAAATATATATGTTTTGTTTTACATATGTATTGATCTTATGAAAAGAAATGAATGTGTTTTGTAAGAACATTGGTTATTATTTGAAAAGAAAAGAAATTGTTTTCTTTTATGGAGGTTAATATTTGTATAAATGTTTTTATTGGAAACTAATAATACTCACTGAGCTCGTTTAACTCACCCTTTATTTTCTGTTTTTAAATAAAAACTCCCAGGTGCACGCTCAGGGGCTTTAGTAGCAGGGACTCCACCTCTCGAGTAGTCAACTTCATCAAGTGCTTCAATGTAGGCATTTTTATTTTTCCTTGTACATATTTTTGAGAACTATTGCATATCCTTGAAAATGTTTTGGAAAGTACATTTGTATAAAGAATGGATGCATTTAAAGGTTTTTAAATGGAATGCATATCTTTGTTTTAATTTTTCAAAGTTTATTGATGTAATTATTTAAGATTGCACGTGAGTGGATTTGAAGTCCATAATTTGGAGTTGAGAAATTGATGTGATAATAGAAGTGTTTTGAACTTTTACAGGGACTTTGAAATTTTTGGGATGTCAAAATATAGCCATTGTGCTGCTAAAATTTTTAAAAAACTAAAAAACAAAACTCCATTGTTTACATTTCTTATTGTGAATTGAAGCATTTCCTTAACAAAGGCAATAAGCTTAGCTTCACAGGAACTTTCTAGCTGACTCGGATATCGACTAGAGAGCCTTCATAGAGTGTTGGGCAGGTCATCTAGTCATTATAGTATAGGAACCTATGTACACAATCTTATTGGTCTAATTTGCTTTAAATATTTGATCCATACCACAATTTCATCCAAATTCTTCTTCTTTTGGTTCATGAAGGCAATTATCACTTATAAATACACTCGAAACGAATTAAGCACGACAAATGCTACAAAAAATATCAAGCAAAACATATTAAATATGGGTATATAATTATAGTTAACTAAACATTTATCAAAAATCCCCACACATAGGCTTTCCTCAAGCAAATTATAATCTAAATTATCAATTTTACAAACATCCATCCCTTATTAACCTCAACCTGTCGATCAACACTCTAAATCATCATATCATATTGATCAAATTAACATATAATTAGTTCAAGTTATCCTAAAACTAACAATCCTAAATCAACAACAATCATAATCATATCGATAATCATTTTGAAGTCAAAAGAATAAATCTTTACACTTGCACTAAGATGTCACTCAATACACTCAAGTGTTTAGGGTGAAAAGTATAAGATCTCTCAAGTCAATATATAGTAAAACACTTAACCATAAGCTTGTAATATTATCATATCTCCATCACTTATAGGTAAATGAGAAACAAAAATCAAAAGGTCTTAACATAAAATTTTAATAGGTGATAAATTCCCCTAAGAATCCTTAAATATTAACCCTTTATCATAAAATTGTATTATTGATTATTACATTGTGGAAATTCCTATCTTATATTAATATCTTTCTCAATACTATTAATAACTAATCCATCTGTTGATTAAAAAAAATATTTATAATTAAAATCCGTAGGATTGCATTATCAATTTATGAATTTCACTACTAAGTTTGACCCTAGTCTAGAGGTTATGTCAAACTATCTCTAGGTTTGCATACAACTCTTTCCAATTATAGTAGATCTATTCATAGAGGATTTTTCAATCTCAATCATTTGAAATCAAATCATGAACTAATATTCTAGATATATTAGAACATAAGTAAAGAGAATAATTGAATTACAATAAATCAATTAAAATTGCATTAAATTAAAGATCAACTTAGGGTTCATCACACCTAGGCATTAAACAAATTTAGTTCCTAACCACATAATACAAAATTAAAGATAAGCATGCAGAAGAATAACTAGAAAATAAAGAAATTATAATTCTAAATTTAACTTTTATTTTAATGGATCTTCTTGCAAGTTGGATTGGATGTTGTTATCTATCAGATCTTATGATGTATTCTTTATGTTTTCCTTATCCTTTGATCATATTTGTTGCCTTTTTATATTCCTTATTACTAAAAATTATTTCTAAATTTGCCTCTCCTCTATTTTTCCTCCGTTTGAAGTCTTTTTATAGTAAGCACTAGGGTTTCTAAGATATACATGGTCTATATATATGGGCATAAAGGTGATAGATGGATAATTGACTATACTTTTATACCCATATTTGATGAATTTTGCTTGATATTTTATTCTTTCATTATATATTTGGTACTTAATGTGCTTCAAATGTGTATACAAATGATAATTGCCTTCATGGACTTAAAGGAAAGGAATTCAGATAAAAATACAGTGTAAAACGAAGAATCCAGTAAATTTCGATTATGTATGGTTTGATGCATGATTGTGAAAACGAGCATGCATCGACCAAAAACCTAGAAATTCATATAAAAGCTATGTTTCAAAGGCAATTGAGGGAGGCTGTCAGTAGGGAGTCATGGAGGAGACTCATGGAGGCGATTTGTAGATGTGGAGAAGATCCAGAAAGGACTATTTTGATCCAAAGAATTGGGAAACATAAAGAAATGATTGAAAGATCCATAGGAAAACAAGATCAAGCCTCTACATCGTAAGAACATTCAACAGAAGACAATCAGGGAGTTTTGGAATTATGAACCCATTTTTTTCGATTCGTACTTCTATTTATTTATGTTTGATTTTGTGTTTGATCATGTGTATTGAACATCCAGTTATGTTTGATTTTGTGTTCGATCACGTGTAACTAAACATCCAGTTAGTATTTAGGTTAGATGAACCTTATGTTAATACTTTGATATGATTTGATTCTTTTATTAATGCAATTTTTTTGTTTGATATATTGTGATCTGATTACGTGTTTTATTTATGTTCTAATAACCCGAGAATATTATTTCATAATCTAATTTCATACGTAGATATTGAGAAATCCTAGTGAATAGATCTATCATAATTAGAAGGAGTTGACTGAAACCCTAGAGATAAGAGGACACATATTTTCTGAATTAGGGCCAAACCTAATAAAGGGACTCATAAATTAGTAACGCAATCCTATAAGATTAACCTGAGTAATTCGGTTATAGATTTTAAGATTAGTTGTTAGTAGACTTAAGGTCAACTATTAGCATAGGAGTCTCCACCGTCCAATACATCAACAAAACAATTATATGATAAAAGATCAACTTGCGAAGGGTTTAAGGGGATTCGAACCTAGATACTAATTTCTGATAATGATAGTTTTTTAAGTGAATTCCATTGTCTTTGCATTCATTATCGTTTCCTATTTCTTTAATTGTTTTAGTTTTTATTCTCTTTTTATTAAAAATCTAAAATCAATCCTTAGGCTAGATAATAGGGGAAAGGTAATTACTAGTATTCCATCATCTTCGTAAAATTGATCCGTACTTGCCAGTACTAGCTACAGTTACACTGTGCACTTGCGTTATAATATTGACTGATTCAACATAAGTCAATCAAGTTTTTAACTCTGTTGCTGGGGACTTTGATATTAGGAAAGCCTAAATGCTATTACCCTAGCCATTTTCATTTTATTTTGTTTTATCTTTGTTTTTATTTTATTTTATTTTTATTTTTATTTTTTTATTTTTTTCTTTATTTTATTATATCTCATTATATTTGTGGCTTATTAATTTAATTATCTTTTAAATTTCTTTCTCTACTTGATCTTGAGTTTGTGGTTTATTGTAGGAATTATGATTCATTGTTATAGTCATAACTCTCATTAGAAGGATGGAAGGGATAGTACATTTATGGGAGCCAAAATATTTCTTCCCAAACTCTTACATCACCATATAGGAAAGTGAGATACTCTCACATGTTTTCAGAAGCTCAACTAATATCCAGGCAGTGTTGCGACATTCATAGAAGTTATCACTACAAACATGAATTTTGAGCACCAACACATCGATGGGAATAACCTAGCATGTATAATCAGCCTCATGGTGTAGTATACAAGAATAACTACAATTCAGAGTGGAGCAACTCTTATGCCTATGGATGGAATAATCACGCTCCTGAATACTTAACACACCATATATCTCCAATTAATGAGTCAACTTTGGAAGATAAGTTAATGGAAATCCTTACTGAAATGAAAACTAATTGACACAAATTTGAGAGTGAAGAGAAGGCAAGGGTTAGGTTTGTGAATGAAGGGACAATTCAAAAAGAGTTTCTAGAAGAAAAAGAAAGTATTCCAGATAAACTAATGGAATGCAATTTAACAAGCTTAAAGACATCACTAACATCTGAAATTTTCCAAATTTCATGTCCCTTAAGGTTACTTCATTTTAGGTTTATTAAACTTCCAAATTGGTTACATTAAGGCTTACAAAACTCTGCTCACTTATTAACATTCATTCTTTTACAACACACCTATAGCTTAAATTTTTCTAGATTTGAAAACACTATAATAACACCTATCTTTAGCATGAATTCCTCATCAATTATACTTCAATTCCCAACTTAAATCATCCATCCTCATCAATATCATCTCCAATTCTAGTTCAAAATTATTCAAATGATAGCTCACAAATCATTGTCTTTTATGCATCAAAAATCAAACCAGAAACTATCTTACATTATCATACATATAGTTCTAGTTATGTCTAAATTCAAGAACAGTTAATTAACATCTTTTTTTCGCATAAATCCATCATCATTATACTTCAAATCTAGACCTAATTCATCCATGAATCAATCTATATACCACGGTTTTCATATATTAAGAGCATGGATAGAAAACTTCCAAGTTCAATCATCATATTTCTAGCACATATCATCACCAACATTACATGCATTTCATTCCAATTCAAGCATGATTCACATACTATTTAACATGACAATAACCTCAGATTGCTACTTACCTATTAGGCTTTCAGTTTAGCTCAAAACTCCATATCATAGTATCTCTCCATGCAAGCAAAATTCATCACAAACCCAACGTGAAGATGTGCTAGTTTTGGTAAAAACATAAGACAACAAACAGTTAGTTTCTTAGTTGTTTTGTGGGAGGTTAAGGTGTGAATTTCATGTACCAATTTAGCTAGAGTAAAGAATAGCATACAGAGAAAGGTTTGAAGCAATTTTGGTGGAGAGAGGTAAGGGAAATAGCAAAAATGTTGCTGCTGGAATTTGCTTCATCGACATGCTAGGTGTCACCAATTTTCAAAGACATATGTCTTAGGGCATGGAATCCATTTGCCCATTTCATATGCTGCCATTAATCCACACATAAAGTTGTCAGATGTCACCAATTAATCGGTCCATATGTCCCATTATAATTAGTTAACATGTCACACAATAATTGGTCCATTTGTCACTCATTTAACTATGCTAAATGTCCCTCAATTATAGGCTTAATCATCCTAATTTTTCATGTATCAATATATCTAGCCACTTGGCATTTTTCCTAGTCCAAATGTACATATTAATTCATCAATATCCCATTTAATAACAATTAATTCCAATTTACTCATTGTAATTCAATTAAACCAAAATTTAAGACATAATAATTCACAATTCACATCAGTCATTTTAAATCTTTCATACCTTGGGACATGTCACTTGAGTGCATATGCTAACTTTGTAATGTGTATAAATTATAATTTGTGTGTATGCTCATGGTAAGCATGTATATGCAATGCTCCCAATGCTAATATTCATTCATAATGATTTAGGGCTTTAACCCTAAGCATGTTCTAGAAACCAGATATTGCACAATGAGTGAACCATCATCGATGTGCTTACTCATATCAAATCACAAGGACAATTCAGGATTCAATTCACTGACAAATTATATAATCAAATATTTCATATCACTTTACATTTCATCATGCTTCAATCAGTACTATTTGTATATACTATTTTGCATTTCCATTTTGACACAGTTCAAATAATTTATTTCAATCATTCATATAATACATATCAATTTGTATATGCAAATGCATGCGACTCCACTTTCATTGTTACTTTGTTGTGACTGAGCACCTTTTTACTGTCCCATATCTGTTGTGGATACTGGGCTCATTAATAACTATCCCGTACTAATTATGGATACCGGGCTCATTATAATATTGACCCTGTGACTCTTTATGCACATTTATGAGCTTTAAGCTCGTTTTTCACTGGTCACTCCTGTCACAACTCCTTTATCATGCATATCAATATGATGAAATGTATCATTTCACATTATATGTAATCAATCACTTTCATTCATTATTCACAATCATTTTCACATATTCATCGGATCTAAGTCTAGCATTCAATTTTGTTGAGTACAAATATTTCTTTCAGATTCATACTCAATTATGAAACACATCCAATAAAATCTCAATTATCAAACTCCTCGAACCATCAATGTCTAAAATTATCACATTCACATCAATAATAGTTCAATAATTGAAATTTAAGAAGATACAAATCAATCCTAGTGAGAAACATCTAGGTTGACTCACAGTAAGCTCTAGATAGCTATTACCTTGACGAATCGGTAATGTCTGGATGTTGGGGTTTGACTTGTATGTCTAAATCATGTAATGCACACATTTTATACATATTACTAAGTTGATCATTCACATAAGTATTCAATCATACACATATATATTTGTGTCATGTACAATGCATGCTTAATTGACTATTCCCCAGGTATGTATCTTTAATCACAAGTCATGATCATTCAAACATTATAACTTGTATATGTCTAGTTTGCACTTAAGTTTACACCTCAAAGAAACTTGATTATTCTAAGATCATTAATCATACATTCACCAATCTTATTCTAGCATAATATAATCACACAATATCCAAAATTTCATTCATTTATACCTAGTACACCTTACTCATATCCTTTGGATCACATTTACAATCATATGAACACCTTCATTCCTATAACACCTCAAATTTCCAGATTTAGTTACATTAATATCAACCATTCATTCCTTATGTTATAAATCAATCACAACCTAAACATATCAAACATTTAATCACCTATTCCAACATCAAACTAGGTTCATTTCAAACCTCAATCAAGTCTAAATGCACCATAGGAAAGTATCTTATCATTAGTTGGTTTAAACATCACATGGTTTAAACATCACACAAAAGAGAAGAATCCACGTCTAAGGCCTTTCCCACGATTATGGTGGCATTCCCACGATCATGGGTTATGCCATCCGAAAATTCCATCACCATTTCTCATTCCAAATTTTCCAGATTTTAACTTCTACATATTATATCCAACACATATTATGCATAATTCATCATTTCTACTTCATTTCCTCATCATCTTCACCTCAATTCAATATTAAAATCATTTATGAAACAATTCATTAACTATCATTTATCATTTATACAAAAAACAAAACATGATCACTATCATTCATTATCATCCTAGTTCTTCTCATTTCAAGAACACTACACTAGCCTTTTCTTTAACAAAATTCACCTTTGTTTTACTTCAAATCCCAATCTAATTAATCTATATAACAACCTATAACTCACATTTTTATACATTCAAAAACAAAACATGACTTTATCCATTCATTCATCAAAATATTTGCACTCATCAACATCGTATATATCTCATCATTCATCAACTTTCAGCACACATGAAATACCATTTTCACAAAATCAATCTACCGCAAACTATCATCATATACATCTCTATTAAAGCAAGCCATTAAATTAATATGTTACTTACTTGTTTAACTCCAAACTTCTTCAAATTGTGGGTTAACCTAGCCACTCCAAGCTCACACAATCATCAACATTTCATGGAGGAAAAGGTTAGGTTTTCATCAACTAGATGAAGGCAACCAGATTTTGGAGTGGTAAGTTAGGCTTTTACCAAAAACTCAATGTGCTGAGGGTTAATGAGAAGGTCATAAATGGAGGGAAGAAAATGAAGAAGATGAGAGCATTTAGTAAAAGTAAGAATGAAAGATTAAGATAGTTAGGTCAAGTGTGAGTGTCGTGGGATGGTTTACATGTGGTGAGTAAATGCTTGGTGAGTGTCATGATACTAAAACCACTTAATTGCCTAGTCCATTTGTCTCTCAATCTCTAAGCTAATTGTCATTAAATCTCCAAGTCATTAGTCAATTAATCGTAATGCCATGTGTCATTTATTTCTATTACCTTGTGTCAATTATTTCTACTACCATAGATCAATTTGTCTTGCCATTTGGCATTTTTCCTAGTCCAAAAATACACATAAATTTATAAATGTCCCAATTTTAACAAATAAATTCTAAATCACCAATTATAATCTATAAACCAAATTTCAAGACATGAAAATACACAATTCACATCATAATCTCTTTAAACCTTTTTATACCCCGGAATATGTCAATTGAGTGCATATACAGTCTTTACAATGTGTACAATAACATAATTCTTATGTGTATGCGAATATTATGCATGTTAATGAAATGCACCTTATAATTTTTCAATGCTATTTCTCATGTACAATAATCTAGGGTTATAACCCTTAATAAGGAAAACAAGTTATTACAATTAACGAGGTGTTGATATTGACCTTAAGTATGGAGGGTTCCCATTTCCTTAAAGATGAACTGTTTATACCAATTGATGATTCAAGGAGTTTTGTTATTCCCTCTTTCATTAATAGTTTTTCATTAAAAAGGCAATATTGCTTGAAATTGGATTTATTAATTTCATAAATTATGTCCTTGTTATTATCTTGTAACAAGTGGCTTGTTTAAGGGTTATGGAATAGCTTTGTAGAAAAAAGGGTGGAAGCAAGCTGCTGATTATTGATCCAGGATGACATTAAACATGCAGGTCATGTCAAGCTATCAACATTAAAGAGCCATTGCATAGGAGGCAACCTATAAGTTAGTCTTAATTTTATTTCAATTATGATATTATTTTTTCTTTGCTTTCATTTTAGCATAGGATTTTACTCTCTGTTGTATTATTTCTTTTGTTTCTTTTTATCCTTTCTTTTTCTATTATGTTGCAAGGATAAATTAATATTGGATGGATCACAATTAGAGAAATCGTCATAGTCAGGAAAGTACCACTAAACCTTCTCACTTTTTCATAAATGCTTATATTGTGTACATTTGGGACAATGTAAAATTTTAAGTGTGGGGATAGGTTTAATGAACATTTAATTGATTTCTTCAAGTTTATTATAATCCTGATTATAAGTTTTATTAACTGATATCTTGAATTGGTTGAAATCTATCCATAAGTATTATATGTTCTTGTTGAATATTGATTTAAATTGGTGTGGAAAAGGATGATGGTTAGAATGAAATTAGTTTTCTAAGTCATATTGTTCATAATCATTGAAATTTTCAAGTTGAATGAAATTTCATATTATTTACACACACATATACCTAGTTTTTTGGAGAGCTTTTGAGCCTAAAGAGCAAATTATCAAAATTTTTAAAGTTCTTGTTATTCTTTTATGTGTTATCGTGTATAGTAGGATAATTCTATAATTGCTTTATTGTTCATCTTAACACCATATTTGTTAAATTGGAAGCATTAACATGATAAAGGTACTTAGATTCACCAACTTGCTTAGCTATTTCTTTAAAATCACCATACCTTAAAATTTACCTTTAGGAATACTCAAGTTGAGCTTTAGCTTTTTCATTGCTTAAAGTCAAATTATAAACCTTTATCCTATTTTTCTTTGAAGAATTTTTACTGTTTTCAACCATGATGGTTATTTACATTATTTACTTATTGAGACTTGAAATTTGTGAAAGGTCCAATATTTCTTGAATTGTGGTACTGAATGAATATTGTAAAAAAAGAAAAAGAAAAGCATAAAAATAAAAAAGAGAAAGAAAGAAAGAAGGAAAAGAAAGAAAAAGAATAATAAATATTTATTACCAATGGATTTATAATGAAAGGACCTATGCATACCTGTAAACAAGTCTTGCACTATTTCTTTGTGTAAATTTCCTTCACTTAACCCCTTTTATTATCCCATTCATACATACCTAAGCCCCATTACAACTTACATATAGACCTTTTGATTTTGTTTCTAGATAATTATTGGAGATGTGATTTTATTGCAAGCCTATGGCAAAAATTTTACTGTGCATTGATTGAGAGTTTTGATACTTTTCACCCTAAAAACTTGATCACATTGAGTGAAATCTTGGTGAGGGTGTAAAGATGTATGCTTTTGATCATAATGTGATTGCTAATGTTATTACTATTAGTATTTCTTGGTAAGTTAATTTTAGGACAACTTGACTCTAATTGTATGTTAATTTGATTCAATCGGATATGATGATGTATAGTATGAATGGACATATTGAGATTGATGATGGATTGATGTTGTAAAATTTATAATTTTGATTATAGTTTGCTTAAGGATAAGTAAAAGCTTAAGTGAGAAGATATTGGACAGATGGATAATTGATCGTGCTTTTATACCTATATTTGATGTTTTTTCTTAATATTTTATATTTTATTGTATATTTGGTATTTAATGTGCTTCAAGCATTATATAGACGATAATTGCCTTCACGGACTTAAAGGAAAAGCATTCAGATGAAAACAAGATGTAAAATAAAGAATCGACAATTATAAAGGAATCTGCAACCATACATCACAATTGTGCACTTTCTCGTGGTTATGCACTTTTGTGATATCTAATAAATTACGATTATGCACGATCTGATGCATGGCTGCTCAAGAGACTGTGCATCAACCAAAAACCTAGAAATTCATATAAAAGTGACCTTTCAAAGGTAATTGAGGGAGGTATATGATAGGGACTCTTAGAGGCAATTTCCAGAAGTGAAAAACATCCAAAAGGGACCATTTTGGCCTAAAGAAGCAGGAAACATGAAGAAATCATTGAAAGATCCATTAGAACACAAGATCGAGCCTCTACAGTATAAGAACATTCAATAGAAGACAATCAGGGAGATTTATAATTATGAACCCATTGTTTTCGATTCGTATTCAATAAAAGACAATTAGGGAGATTTATAATTATGAACCCATTGTTTTCGATTCGTATTTCTGTTTATGTATGCTTGATTTTGTGTTCGATCGTATGTAACGAAATGCCTAGTTAGTTTTTTGGTTAGATGAACCTTATGTTAATACTTTAATATGATTTGATTCCTTTATTAATGTAGTTGGATGTTTGATATATGATGATCTGATTACACATTTTATTTATGTTCTAATAATCTGAGAATATTATATCTTAATCTGATTTCATGCATAGAGATTGAGAAATCCTAGTGTGAATAGATCTACTGAAATTAGAAGGAGTTAATTGCAACCCTAAAGATAAGATGAATTAAATCTTCCAGATTATGGTCAAACCTAATAGAGGGTTTGTTGTTAGTAGATTCAAGGTTAGAGACCTTAGGATTAGTTGTTAGTAGAATCAAAATTAGTTATTAGCATACTATAGGAGTCTCCACGGTCTAATAAATCAATAAAACAATTGCATAATAAAAGATCGATTTGTTAATGGTTTAAGGGGATTCGAACCTAGATACTAATTTCTGATAACAATAGTTTTCTAAGTGAATTCCATTGTCATTGCATTCATTATTGTTTCCTATTTCTATAATTTTTATTTTTTATTTATTTTTTAAATCTAAAATCAATCCTTGGGCTAGATAATAGGGGAAGGGTAGTTAATAGTATTCATCATATTCATTAGATTGACCTGTACTTATTAGTACTAGCTACAACTATGCCATGCACTTGTGGTTATTACAATATTGATTAACTCAAAATAATCTAATCAGAAGGTGACTGTGTATCTCTAAAAACACCTAAATTTACGATTTTACCTAGGTATAGAGACTTACACAACCAACATACAAGGTTGTGTATGTCAATATACATAGGCGTGTAACTTCATATGACCATAATCGATATTCTTTAAATGTTCACAAACTTATATAGACTTACATAGTCAATGTACATGGTCTTTAGGTCCAAGTTGCTTCAAATCTTCATTTCTTGATTCCATACCATGATTTCATCTGAATTCTTCTTCTTTTAGCTCATGAATGGAATTATTACTTATAAACACACTTTAAGGGAACTAAGTACCATAACTACTATAAAATTATTAAATATCAAACAAAACACTTTAAATATAGGTATATAAATATAGTCAATTAAGCATTTATTAGTCTCTCCCATTAATTAATTTGTACATTATCCTTAATGTCTAAAACATACAAGAACAATGAAAAATATGAAAATAATGGTAGGAGGTAAGGATAACTAGTACTCCCCTGATAGTAAAATATTTTTAACCTTGTCCATTATTGTTGACATCCATCTAGTACTAATGAAATCTTCTCTACTTTCACAAAAGGGGTGATGTTGCCTAAGTCTCAAGTAATAAAATTAGAACCATAAAACTAAGATTATGAAAATAAATAAACTACTAATAAAAATCCTATAAACTACTCAATCAAAAGCAAAACACCTAATTATTGGGTTACCTCCTATTCAATGCTCCTTTATGAGTTTTCTAGCTGAACTTCTTAGTAAGTCTTTTTTTAACCTGGATCTATAAGCAGTGGCTTATTTCCACATATTTTTTCAAGCAAGGGTTCATTAACCTATAAATAGGCCATATACTATAAGATAATAAGGACAAAAGATATCAAATTGACAATATTAATTAAATCCACTAATACTCTTTTTAGTAACAATTTATCAATATAATAAGGAATAATCAACACCTATAGATCTTCATTTACTATAACAATTTGTTTTGAGGAAAAAGGAACCCTTCATACTTAAGATTACTGTTGATAATTCCTCCATAGTCTCTTTATTTGGCTCCTCTTCATCTTCCACTCTCTCATCTCCTTATTTTCTTGAATAACACCTTCCTCCTTTTCTTCAATCTGTAACTTCTCCCCACCCCATAAAGTTACGATATTCACTTGTTCCCTCAAATATTGGTGTATCTAGATAAAAAACCTAGACTTTTAGTTTTGTGGAGGGGATAGCCTTATTGAAGCAACAAATTTTATGAGGACATCTTTAAGATGTTGATTCTCAACTTACTATTGTTTTTTTAGGAATCCAGATGAAGTGTGAGCAGTCCTTGCAAAGTTATAATAAATGGTTCACTCTGAAATATAAGTACTCTCATATAGGATGTCTTGAGGCTAGTTCTTCACGTAAATTTGATAGCCCTATAAATAGTTCAGTGCCTAAAATTTATCATTAAAGTGATCACCACCACAAATATGTCAACACATTAGGGATGATGGTTGAGTTTTTAAATACTTGTCACTTTGTGCCTCATTCCAAGTTTCCAAAGTTGCTATAAGTGATGGCATACCATAATCCCCCTAAGAATAGTATCCTCATTATCCTTCCATTTTTTTGTGCCTACGATAATGATCACCCAAATCTTGAAAAAACAGTGACAAACACATGATCAAGAAAGAGAGCTATAAGGATAAAAAATAAACACAAAAATAAAATAACTACTAAATGACTAGATTAATAAAGTTAAATTTTTTCTAATAGTATAGTCCACAGTAATGGAAACAAAAACTTGTCAATGATTATTTAGTTTTAATCATAAGTGCATGGTGTAGGTGTAGCTAGCACTCATGAGTACAAGTTGATCCCATGAGAACTAGAATTACTAATACTTATTGTTTTTCTATTATTTAGTTTAAAAAATTATAATGCTTATGATTAATCAAATTCAAAATTAATAAAATAATATAATATAATTGACTAACTAGAATAATAATTAAACTAACTAACAATCAAGGAAGATAACAATACTTGGAATTTGAGTTCCCCTAAAACTTCTTATGAAATCATAATTTCCCTAATCAATTTATGCTATAGTTTAGTGGAGTGTAGAAATTCCTTAATTATGATAAGATCTTTCTCTAGACTATTAACATCTAATCTTAGGTTGATTAATCGAAATCTCAGTCTAATTAAAACTTGTAGAATGGTATAAAGAGATTGATTAATTTTACTATTAGGTTTGATTCTAATCTAGAAGATTTATGTCTATCTATCTCTAGGTTTGTAGGCAACTTATTTCAATTATGATAGATCTATTTATGCATTGAATTTCTTGATCTCAATTGTAGGAAATCACACATGAATTAACTTGCTAGGAATATCAATTCAAGAATAATTAAGAATGCATAATTGAATCTTATTGAAACTAAAGAATGAATTAAGTTAAAATAAAATCATTACAGGGTCTATTTAGAGTTTCATCTAACCTAAGTACCAATAAAGGTTTTTTTACAAATCATAAAACTAAAAAAATAGAACAAACATGATGAAGTACCTTTTAATCATTATGAAATCCACTTTACATGGATGGAAATCCATTCTAAATGTGTTTCCTTGGTTGTTCTTTATTCTCTTCATCATACTAGGTCATTGATTTATGTGTCCAAAAACTTTCCTTTTTCCTTTTCTTTTGATTTTTCCCTTTTAATTAAATAATTTTTAATTTTTCAATATTTTAATTAACTATAAGTATGTGACATAGCTTTAGCTAGCATAAGAAAGTAATGGGTTGATCCCACAAAGACAATGATTACTAGTAATTACCTTGAAGACAATGATTACTAGTAATTTCTTTTCTTCTATTATCTAGCATACAAATTAGATTTTGGTTTTGTAAAGAAAATAAAACTTAAAAATTAAACTAAAATAGGAAACAATAATGAATGAAAAACAAAGGACATCGCTTAGAAAAATATCAAATATTAGTGTCTAGGGGATTCCCCTAAAAATCATTAAATAGTTGACCTTTTATTATGCAATTATTTTATTGACTATTGGATCATGGAACTTGCTATCTTATGTTAATAGCTTTCTCGAGACTAATAACAACTAATCTATAAGGTGATTAACTGAATTCTTTTCTAGTTAAAGTTCCTGGGATTGCATTATCAATTTATGAATTTCACTACTAGGTTTGACCATAATCTAGAGGATTTATGTCCTATCTCTAGTTTTGCAATAAGCTCTTTTCAATTATGGTAAATCTATTCATACAAAGGATTTCTCAATCTCTATGTTACGAAATCAAATTATGTACTAATATTTCAATTCTTTTAGAACATACATAAAACACATAATTGAATCATAATAGATCAATCAAAATAATTGCATTAAATAAAAGGACCAAGACATATTGTTATCCCAAATAGGGTTCATCATACCTAGACACTAAAAAAGATTAGTTACATATAATAGAAAACAAAGGAATCATAATTCTAAATCTCCCTTTTTTTTCTATTGAATGTTCTTACAAGTTTGAGTTTTGATGCTGTAATCTATTGGATCTTTTGAAGATTTCTTCACATTCTCCATGTCTTTAAATCAATATCATCCCTTTTGTAATCTCTTTATGTCTGGAATCTTCTCTAAAAATTTGCTCTTCTAATTTGGCTCTGCTCATGTCTTTTTATAATAAATTTTAGGGTTTCTGGGAGATATATGATTTGACATATAGGTGTGTAATAGACTATGCATATTTCAAAATCTTTAGAATTCATGATTTTGGAAGGGCTGTGAAACTTACGTGGGCTTAAACACGACTGTATATCTGTACTTTGCTTCAAAATTTCATTTTATGTCATTTTTTCATCTGAATTGTTCTCTTTTTGGTCCATGAAGGCAATTATTACGTATAAATGCACTTAGAGCAAATTAGGTACCAAAAATATAACAAAAATATAAAATATCAAGCAAAATACATCAAATATGAGTGTATAAATATAGTCAAATTGGCATCTATCACTTATATAGTTCAAAAATCAAGGTTTTGGGTTGTACACAATCACCAACACAAGTGTGTGTGGTGGTATTATTGATTAAAGATCACCAAATCATTAAATCTAAAACCAACATAAGTTTAAAAAATGCAAATGAGTATCAGACACAAGCTGTGACGCCGGACTCTCTGAGCTTTTTGTATTGTGCTATATTTGGAGATACTACTGTATATTAATATATACATGGTTATGATGAGTTCAAAGATGTATTTGAATCCTTTTAGTATGTATGCCAATGATATAACATATTATATGCCCTTACATGAACTTAGAGTTTATCGGTATGCGAAATCTTGGAGATTTCCAACATATAAGCTTTTAAGTGTGAAAAACCGAGTCCATTGGATGGATATGACCATAGTGGTCGAATTAAATGTGTTCTAATGCCTTAGAGGTGATTAGACATTATTTATAGACTTATTGGACGCTTGGAAAGCTTAATTGGAAAAGTTGATGCATATAAGGGCCTATTTGTAAATTGTTAAAAGTTAAAGGACTTAAGTGAAAATTTTCAATTATTGGAGGATCAATATGTAATTTTATAAACTTAAGGGGCTTAATTATAATTTGAAAAAGTCCTAGGACCACAATGGAAATAAAAGTTTTGGTCATTCTCAAATTTTGGGCTTAATTGCAAATTTAGGAAAGTTTGGAGGGTATAATGGTAAT
>JANQAP020000546.1:2000324-2025278 GCA_026874005.2 Erythroxylum coriaceum | reverse complement strand
TCTATAATGAATATCTTTTTCTTCAAATTTAAGATAATCTTTAGTTTTTTCTTGATTTATAGATATCGAGAAAGAATATGCTTTTCCCAACTGTATTAGATGATAAGCTGGATAGCTACCATCATTATCAAAATCTGGTCCTGTTAACAGAAACTTTAATACTAAAATATCTTTATATATATATATTATACCTCTTACAACACTGTTAACCAAGGTTTAACATATGAGTGCAATACCTTTATAAAAAACTATATAACCAACTATAGAGAATATTAATGGTGTGGGCATTTGCTAAGCAGTGCTCTATACTCTCCCAAGCTTCATGGAATGCTTTTGCCTCTTTTTATAGAAACCTCTAAGGCCCTGTTTGGTTCCATTTATTTTGCCATTTTTTGTTGTAGTTTTTATAAAAAAATAAACAATTGGTTAAAACATGTTTGGAACAGAGCTGCTGCCGTTTTTAGTTTCCAAAAATAAAAAAACTACAATAGGTTTATGAAAACGTAAAAAAGATGTTTTTGTAAGATTTTAAAACAAGTTTCCTTCTATTCCAAAATTGTTTCTCCGCCGACTCTTCCTCATCTGCAGACTCTGCTACGATTTTTGCTTCGCCGACGTCCTTGAGAGAGTGGAAGTAGGAAATGTGAGCGGCGGTGAGAGCGTAGCGGTGGTCGGAAGTAGTTTTTACTAGGTCTTTCCGTTCACGACAAAGGATCACCAACGGCGGGTCGTGTATCTTTGATCCTCCATAGCCCATAGTAGCAGAAAGGTGAAGGCAAGAACAAACTCACTCGAATGATGTAACGACGTTTTCATGGTGGTGCCTGAGAAGAAAATGGTGCATTGTGAGTGACAGCAGATCTAAGGAGAAGAAAGACGTGAACTTTATACGGAGAAAAACACCAAGTTTGAAACTTCATTCAGTTATTAACAATGTCAACACAGACACAAACATAAAAGCAAAAACATACTGAACAACAACAATAAAACAGTAAAACAAATGGTGAGAGAAAGAGAGAGAGAGAGATCGGACCGTTGAAATTGATGAGATCAAGAGGCGACAGTCCATTAAGAGAGAGAGAGATTAATTGAAGTTTTTGGAGTTTAGTTAGAAGCGTAGCAGCATTTTGTAGTGATAGATATAAAAAAGGATGTGCAAGTGCATAGAGATGTGTGATTTTGTGGGATGTGTCAGTGAATGAAAGAGAAGAGACGAGAAGTGAAGAACTTGGCTTGTTTTTTTTTCACTCCCTCCTATGTTCCTTCCAGTGGAGTCAAAAACATTTAATGTCATAACAATAATATATTTTGTTTATAAACAGTTTAGTAACTGGCAAAGGAAGCAAAATACTCGAATAAACTCTTTTCTCAATGCTAATAACAACGGATGGCCACATTTTCTGTGTAAGTTTTATTATATACAAATGTGTAAGTTTTTAATAATATTTAATTTACATATATTTTAATTTTAGCTACAATGATAATTAATTAATTTTAAAATATATTGTATTATATTATAATTATTACACATAAGAGTATAATTACAAAAAAATAGAAAAAAGATGATAAACCCAAAAATATTTTTTGTTTTTAGTTTTTTATTACAAATCTCAGCCAAACAGGTTTTTGTTTTCAATTTTTATATTACAAATCTCAACCAAATAGGTTTTCGTTTTTTTAAGGAAAAAAATAGAATCCAAAAACTAGAAACAAAAACCAAAAATAACAACAGAAAAACAAAAGTGGAACCAAACGACCCCTAAATTTGCATTATAAGCTTGATGGTTTTATGTTGAAGAAAGAATCGTAGTATAAAATCATTATATACTTGGACCCACTCTTAAAAATGTCCACCTCAATTAAAGGTAACCAGTCAATATCTTGTATAGTAAAGGAAACATCTTATCTGTAACTTATCTTTAGTAAGACCATTAAATATAAGTGTTTGGACCATAAAATTAAACTCCTTAATCAAGGTAATTGTGTCTTCCCTAGGCAATCTATTAAAAGTTGACTATAAGTAAAGATGGACTCGTTTTAGTTCGTAATTCCTTGCCATTTAACTCAACCTAATACATGAGAGATCAACATTAATAATAGGCATCTAACTGTCCAACAATAACAACAACAATAACACCCAGTAAAAATCCTCTAAGACGCAGGGTCTAAGGAGGTTTAGTAGTATGCAACCTTACTCCTAAATAGTAGAGAGATTGTTTCCAATTGACCTACATAAATGAAGAAAAGAAAAGAAAAGAAAAAAGAAGAAAAAAATTAAATTAAACTATAAATAAATAAATAAATAAAATAATATTAATAATAGGGAAAAATGAAAATAAAATAAAATAACTAATAGCTACAAATAATTGAAAAATAAAAATAAAAATAAAAATAAACATAATAATATAATAATAATAAATAAATAAATAATAATACTAATAATGATAGGAAATAATAATAATAAAAAGACTCCTACTAACATTAATATTCATAAACAAAATAATAATAACAATATTAATGACAATACAAAAGATCTTAATAATAATTATTATAATAACATTAATAATGACAATAAAAATAATACTAATAATAACAGAAAATAATAATAAGAAGAACAATCATACTAACATTAATATTCATAAAAAATAACAATATTAATGACAATACTAAAGATGGCTAACTACAATAGGCAAAAGTTAAAAGATATAGGAGAGAACTATTAGGATCTCTTTATGAGAAATCCTTAACTTGAATCCTAGTATGCTGAAGTTTTCTATTGTGGGTTATATCCTCGATAAGTTTCAACATAGTCATATCCTTTTTTATCACCCCCTAATTCTTTTTAGGCCTCCCTACTTTTTTCTTACAATTTCTAACATGATCATCTCACATCTCCTCACTGGAGCGTCTGAGTGTCTCCTCTTAACATGTCCAAATCACCTAAGCCTTGTCTCTCTTAATTTGTCCATAATATTCGCTACCTTTAGTTTTTCCCTTATCATTACATTCCTTACCTTATCTCTTTTAGTAAGGTTGCACATCCAACAGAGCATCATCATCTCCATTACCATTAGCTTATGACAATGAACTTGTTTGATGGGCCAACACTCCACCCCATAGAGCATGGCTGGCCTAATTACTAAACTATAGAATTTGCCTTTTAAGCTTGAGTGGTATCTTCTTGTCACATAAAACTCCTGAAGCACCTCTCCATTTCAACCACTTTGATCTGATTCGGTGAACTATGTTTTCATCAATTTCTCTATTGCTCTGGATGATAGATCCTAAATATTTAAAACACTTCTTTTGCAGTATAGCTTCTGAATCAATCTTTACTAACACATCTGTAGCCACCCTATGTCCCAAAAAGTTACAATTCATATACTCAATCTAAAACCCTTTGATTTTAACGTATCCCTACAAAGTTCAAGCTTGTCATTGACCATGTCTTTTGTCTCATCCACTAAAATAATGTCATTAGCAAATAACATACACCAAGGCACATCCCGTTGCATGTTCTTAATGAGCTCATTAATTACTACTGCAAATAGAAAGGGACTCAAAGTAAAACCTTGGTGTAGTGCAATATCTATAATAAAAAGGCTCAGTATCTCTTATCATCCTTACTTTAGTTTTTACACCGTCATACATATCCCTGATAATATGTATGTAAGTCATCGGAACCCCCTTAACTTTTAAACACTTCCACATGATTTCCCTTAGAACCCTATGATACGCGTTCTCTAAATCAATAAAAACCATGTAAAGGTTACACTGTCTTTCCCTGTAGTATTCCATTAACCTTCTAAGGAGGTGTAAAGCTTATGTTGTAGACCTTTCTAGCATGAAGCCAAATTGGTTTTTCGATATATGAGCATCCTTTCTTACTCTCTTGTCAATCACTTTCTCCTACAACGTCATGGTGTGACTGAGTAACTTATTGTCTCTATAGTTGTTGCAGCTTTGGATGTCCCTTTTGTTCTTGAATAAAGGAATTATCATACTATATCTCCACTCGTCTGACGTTTTGGTAGACTTAAGGAACACATTAAAAAGCTTGACTAGCCAAGTAATACCCACTTCACCTAAGCTCTTCCATACCTCTATAGGTATCTCGTCATGTCCTACTGCTCTACCACCTTCATCTCCCTCAACATATTCTTAATATCATCCCTCGTAATCTGTTAGTAATAAATAAAGTTACAAAATCTCTTAGACGAGCTAAGGTCACTTAAACGGATGTTATCCTCTACGCCTTCATCATAAAGACTATAAAAGTACCTCTACATTTTACTTTTGATGTCATTTTTAGCTACAAGCACTTATCCTACTTCATTTTTTACACAACAGACTTGATCCAAATCTCGTGCTTTGCGTTCCTTAGCTCTTGCCAGTTTAAAAACATCCTTTTCTCCATCTTTAGTATTCAGTCATTGATAAAGGTTCTTGTAAGCTCTACTTTTAGTTACTAAGATTATCCACTTTGCCTCTTTCTTTGCCAGTTTGTACCTTTCTCTAGTTTTAACTCTCGTGGAGCTTTCCCATATAGTTTTTTAGGCAGCCTTCTTGACCTTAAATTTTTCTTGAACATCCTCATTCTGCCATAAAGACTCCTTTTTACTACCCCTCGACCCTTTAGAAGTGCCCAAGGTCTCTACAGTTGTGTTCCTTAAAAGAGTTGGAACACTCTCCCATATCTAGTTAGCATCTCTAACCAAACTCGAATCTTCTTCATAAATGACTCCATCTTTAAATTGTTTCACCATATCCCCTTTCAAATTCCACCATCTAATTCTAGTGTGCCTTTTAGGACTTCTCTTCTCCCCATATGAATTTTAGGTGGCCATTGTTCCCTAACACTAATAACAATATTGTTACCACCATTGTTGTCAATATTTCCAGCATTGATCTGACTTCCATCCATCTCTTCTCCTTCTAGCTTTGTTTTATTTGCACATTTAGTAATTTTCAAAATCAATTGGAAGCAGATCTTGTAAGTTCACACATTTGGATTTCCTATCTTATATCAAATATATGAAAACAAATAAAGAAAGATAAAAGAAAAATTAACCTAAAATTAACCAAATAGTAACTAAAACAATCCCCAATAATGACATTAAAAACTTGAGCGTACAAATGGGTAAGTATACAGAACTGAAAATATTAAGTTTAAATATATAGTATCTCAAGTTATTGTTGCTATAAACATGAATTAATCACTAAGTTTATTAATCTTAGCAAAGTAATAAAATTAAATTAAGGTTGGTTTTACTAAAGGTAATTAAATTACTAACCAAAGGAAGATGATTAACTATTAAGAAGAAAGCAATATAATAAAAACACTAAGATTTTAGGGTTCACATATGGGCAATTTTAATTATTAAGTAAGATTATTTATCAAGTTTGAGTAATAGTTAATTTAAGTTATCTATATCCTCACTCAAGGTACATAAGTGTATCTAGTTAAGCAATTACCATCTCCCGATGCATAATTAACATAATTAAATTTATTAAGAATTGTTAATCTATTATTTATCATAATAGTCTAAGGTACCTCTTTCTCTAGATATATTCTCCTACTGCATAGATTAGACTTCTCCTTATAGTCCTTCATATAATCCCTAAGACTAAATATATGATGACTAGGTATAAATTTAAGAAATAAGATGGAAAAAATAAATTCAACCTAAGCAATAACTATTCATACATTAATAATTGAAAATACTAGTATAAATATGTCCCTAACCCTAAACAAGGATTTAGTTTAAATTAGAAATAAAGAAACCAATAATAAACAAGAAAGAAAATAAAAAATAAGAACTCATCATTATAGATCTTGAAATCTTAATGTTATTTGTTCAATGTTGATGGAATCTTGAATTTTTCTTCAAAGTTCTCCATTTATGTCCTAAGAAACTCTAATATGATTCCCTTTTTCTTTATACCAAATCATACTGCACTATGTTATTTAACACCTCTCTTTGGAATTTTTTTTATAAAAAATCACCCCCACTATAAGTCTATAACTTGATACTATGTTTAAAATTTTTAAAGTTAGCAACTTCTCTATCTTGTATCTAAGGGCTCATTGTAGGAACATGGGTCTTGAATGCAGAAACATAGGTTCATGTACAACTTACGTTGAAGAACACATTTCCATATTTTAGTCATGTGGCAAACTCTTTAAAGAAGTTGAATGGTCTAAGGTGGAATATGGGTCCGATATGGTACCATGTTGTTATCGTATTGCTGAACACTTGCCTATATTGGTGTCTTATTCCTCCAAAATTATTCTAAAATTTCTTCAACTTGGCTCTAACTTACTTGAATCCCTTCTTCACTAAAGGTCTATAATAAGGTCTAAAAATAAAATGTAAACTAAATTAAGTACTAAATCTTATAAAAATCATCTAAACTGAAGCAAAATACTTTTAAAATCATGCTAAATATTTTATGTAATTGTCACTTATCATAAAGAAATAAGAAGTTCAAAGCTATAACTATGATAAACTATGACACTAAAAGAACTTAATACTATAAGTACCATTAGTTCATATTAAAATATCATAATCCTATACTAAAATATTAGCACTCTTTCAAAAAAAATCACCCCTTTTATATACAAGATATATGTGGTTAATAATGTAAACACCACCAGTTTGTATTACAAATACTATAATCCTATAAAAAATACCACCATTCTATACAAAAAATATCACCATTCTTTAAAAAAAAACAATCACTCTATTTGTGTTTTGTTTTCTAATCAGGTTTATAAAAGGAACACAACATGAGACATAAAATTGTTCCAAACCTTATTATCACATTAAATTGGATAAATTAGTAATGGAAGGAGCATAGCTTGTGACACACCTGTTTCATAGATTACGTTCTTATTTTAAACTGGGTTAATCAATTCTTAAGAGAAATAAGATATATAACAGAACTATGTTACAATTTGCATTCATATATGATTTTTGTAAGAAACATGATCTTTGATACATACTTTTAATTCAAACTAATATTACTTCCCTTTCTCTAAAAAAAATTGTAGATTTCACTAAGTTAAGATTCCTTTTGACAAAAATTAAAGATTTTTATATTTAAGAGTTGTTTAGTTTTAAGTCTCAAATTTGTCAAGAAATAAGTAAGACACCATCCTCAAGTAAGGGTAAGTGCATATCTAAGAGAAAGGGAGCTTCACTTAGTCAACCACAACAACCATCTAAAGGTGAACATTCAACAATGAAGCTCACTTAGAAAGGTATGCAATCTTAAGAACTAGGCCTCTTAAAACCATTAAAATTTTAGAGTTGTATTCTGATTGACTTAAAAATTAGTTAGTCAATTATGAAATAACTGCAAGTGCATGGCATATCTGTAGCTAGTATTAGCAAGTACGTGTCGATCCCTTAAAGATAATGATACTAGTAGTTACTGTTATTCTATTACCTAATCTATGGATTGGATTTTTTTTATTTTTAATTGAAGAAGATAAAAATTAAGCAAATAAAATAAAATAGGCAGCAAGATTGAATAGAGAAATAAAAAATCACTTAGAAAATTGTCGATATAAAAAATTAGTGTTTAGGTTACGAATCCCCTTAAAAACCTTTAACTAGTTGATCTTTTATTATACAATTGTTTTATTGACTATTGGACCATGAAAACTCCTATGGTATGTTAATAACTCTCTCGATCTAATAACAACTAATCTTAAGGTTATCAACTGAATTACTCAGGTTAAAGTTTATAGGATTGCTTGATTTATGAATTTTGCTATTAGATTTGACCCTAGTTTGGAGGATTTATGTCTTTCTATCTCTAGGGTTGCAATCAACCTCTTTCAATTACGATAGATCTATTCGTACAAAGATTTCTCAATCTCTATGTTATAAAATCAGGTTATGATCTAATATTCTAGATCTATTAAAACATATATTAAACACGTAATTGAATTGCAGTAGATCAATTAAAACAATTGCATTAAATAAATAAACAAAACATGTTATGAAATAAACACAGGGTTCATCTTGCCTAGAAACTAACAAATTTAGTTACACATGATTGGAGGCAAAATCAAGCAATAGTAGAAAGTAAAACGAATAGAAAATAAAGGGTTCATAATTCTAGATCTCCTTTTTTGTCTTCTATCGAATATTCTTGCAAAGAAGATGTTTCATCTTGTATTCTGGCGAATCTTTCAATTATTTCTTCGTGATTTCCACTTCTCTAGATCAAAACTGTCCCTTGAGTTACCTCTCAAAGTCTTTGAGTGTCTCTATATTTATCCTCCTCCATTTTGCCTCCAAACATGTCCTTTTATAGTAAATTTTAGCTTTATGAGAGATGCACAGGATGATAAACTACCGTGTATCAAATTGTGTATAGCCCAAATTTTCTAAAATTCATGAATCTGGATGGCCTGAGTGAAGTAGTTGATGCACGACTGTGTATCCATTTTGTGTTTCAAATATTCATTTTATGCCACATTTTCATTCAAATTCTTCTCCTTTAAGTATGTGAAGGCAATTATAACCTATAAACACACTCGGAGCAAATTAAACACCAAATATACAATAAAAGTACAAAATATTAAGCAAAATTACATCAAATATGGGGGTATAAATTTGATCAATTATGCATCTATCAAACACCCCCATACTTAAACTTTTACTTATCCTCAAATAGACCATAATTAAAATTGTCAATCTTATAACAACAATTCGTCATTACTCTCTATCTGTCCATTCATAATATAAATCTTCATGTCATATTGAATTAAATTAACAAACAATTAGGATCAAATTATCCTAAAATTAACTTTCTAATTCTATATTAACAATAATCGCATCTATAATCACATTGAAATCAAAAGCATAAATGTTTATACCCTTACTAAGACTTCACTCAATGCACTCAAGTGTTTAGGGTGAAGAGTATCAAAACTCTCAATCAATGCATAGTAAAACTCTTTCCATATGCTTGCAATATTATCACATCTCCATCACTTATGTATAAACTAGACACAAAAATCAAAAGGTCTTTATAAGATTGTAATAGGGCTTGGGTATGGTAAGATTGGGATATTAAAAAGGGTTAAATTGAAGAAAATTTACTCAAGAGAAAATTACTAGACTTGTTTACAAAACACACAGGTCCTTTTTGTGCAACTTTATTGGTACCATATACTTATTAACAAATTTTTAATAATTTCATCATTTAGTACAGCAATTAAAGAAATAATGGACCTTTCAAGAATTTTAAGTCTCAAATAAGTAAATAATGTAAATAACCTTCAAGATTCAAAATAATAAAAAGGCCTTCAAGAAATAAGATAAAGGTTAATATGTGGATTTATTAATGAAAAAGGCTGAGGCTCAACTTGGTTATTCCTAAAGGAAAAAAAATATGAGTATGGTAAATATCAAAGAAATACGCTAAAAAAAGTTCATGAATCTAAGTGTCTTTATCATGTCAATGCTTCTAATTTAACAAATATGGACTCAATATTCATAATGAAAGGAATTTATAGACTCATGCTATTATACTTGATAACACATATAAAATAAATAAAAGAACTTAAAAATTTTTGAAAATTTGCTCTTAGGCTCAAAACTTCATAAAAAGATGGGTATATATGTTTAAATAATATGTAATTTCATTCAATTTGAATACTCCAATGATTATTAAAAATATGGCTTATAAAAGCAATTTTATTTTAGCTCTCATCCTTTTGCATACTAATTCAAATCAATATTCAACAATGAATTATAGTATTAACAAACAAATTTCAACCAATTTAGAATATCAATTAACAAAATTTACTAATCAAGATTGTAACAAGCTTAAAGAAAATTGTTAAAAATTCGTTAACCTCTTCCCCACACTTAAAGTTATACATTGGCCCCAATATACACAATATAAGTTTATAATAAGTGAGAAGGTTTGGTGGTGCTTTCCTAAATATGACAAAAATTTTTGGATTCTCATCCATCTAGTTTTAGATTACATCCTTGCAAAATATAAGAAAAAGGGATAAAAAGAAATAAAAGAAATAAAATAAGAAATAAGAAATAATTAAGAAATAAAACATCATTAACTGTAATGTTAACAAAATAGTTAACAAGAAGAAAATAAGAAATAAAAACAAAAGAAAAAAAAGAAAGAATATACAAAACTAAGCATCTACTGCATCGCATGATCTTGGTTAATCCGATGAAGAAGGGTTCCCATGATGGTGATCTTGACCATGTGGAGGAGCTGCAGAGGAAGTACCCTTGCTAGATGGTGGAGGTTGGAAATCAACCTAAGATGGCTGGCTATCGATACCATTAGCTCTCCCATCCATCCTATTGTAGATTACAACTAGCCTAATCATGCAAACAATGTCTCCAACCATCCTACTCGCTCCAAAAGTTTGGTTTGCTGAGTTCCTACAAGTTGGCCTACCCATTTCTCTAGTAAAGCTATCTTCAGCTGAGCTAGTTTATGCAACTTAGCTCAGGGATCTCTCACAACCTCTATGTCTGACATAACCTCGTCCATCTCTGGAGTAATGATTGTGGTTATGGTTGCAGTGCTTGCTCTACTACAGGATGCTCTACTATTGGCTGTTTTGCTCTGTCTTCACCCTTTGTTGTTAGCTCGTTAGGTTCCTTAATAAGTCTATAGACATCTGCGATGGGACCTTGATATCGACGTACCATGCATATATATTGCATAACTACTAGGTTGAGTGTTACCGTGGTCCTCATCTCAAGCATTGGTGCTAACCGATCGAATACATCCATTCTTTGTGCCAATCAAGTCACGTAAGGTCCAACACATATTATGCCAACCTTCTTTTCTTCACTCTAACATTGGATAAATTCCACAAGTACATGTCCTAGGTGAATAGGCATCTGCTTACTAATGCTTCAGAGGTAATAAAAGTCCAAATTCCTAAAAACTCTGTAGCTACCTCCTCGACCGGTCAAAGTATGGTTGATCGTGTCGTTCGAGCTTTAAAATTTACAAGCCCTTTAATACCATAAGCGCACGGGTGACGATTGTAGTATAAGAGGTTTCAATCCTACGAGAAGGAGGATTAGTCTAATCCTAAAAATCTAAGGCTGGAAAGATATGAAACTAAAAAGAAATGAAGCAGTGAGAAGTAAATATGAGAATTGAATTCAACTAATTAATTCAGAAATTAAACATGAAAGAATTAACAATTGAGTAACAAGCACGCACAACAGAAATCAACTAAGAATTTACCAAATTATAAGAAAGGGGATTTTACTTATTATTAATGCTAACCTAGTTGATTATGTGTTAATGGGTGTCGGTTCTAGACGATACTAGGTCTAATTACTCTCTTTCGAGTTATAACCATTAACCCTAATTTATAAACCTTAATTGGATTATGAAATTTGTAATCTTTTAATTCATAAATTATCCAAAACCCTAATTAGATCTGAAGCACTCTAATAAACTATCGGAATATCAAACGAGATCTCTCTGCACAATTACCAATATGATTTATAACGATTTCTATTAAATCGCTTAATTCTCATTAATCTGATTTAATCATTTTTCATTCAGTTCACCCTCTCAGCTTGTTATCGAATTATGCAAGGATGCAATCAAATCATGATATTAGTCCAATAAACACAATCAATTAAATTATCATTAAATCAAAATAAAATCCTAAAAAAGAGTTAAAACATCATCAACATTCAACCATCTATCATCATACAATCCATCCCAACTTTATATATGAATAAAATTGAAATGAAAGGAAACAGAAACTCAAAATGGGTGATCTGGGAAGGCAGCAGTGTCGGGAAACCTCCTGATCTGGGAAGCACATCGAGATTGCTTCTCCTTCCTATTTCTTCCTCTTCCTCCTCTCTTTCTCTTCCTTTTCTCTCTTAGGGTTTCTAAAAGTGGTTGCATGCAAGCTCTCTTCTTACTTCTCTTGTTATTCTTTAAATAGTCTCTTATGTTTTGGGTAACCCTAGCGCTTTTTCGGGGTCTTAAGGGTCTAAAAAGTCCCTAGGAATGTGAAGTTCATAAGTTTCTGCGAGTCTACCCAATGTAGGGCCATGATCGTGGGCCATTCCTGGAGCTTCTATCATGATGACTTGGGCCATTATTTCGGCCCTATTGTCTTCTGAAACTCCTCTATTCTTCGATATTAACACTAAAACACTAGTAAATACATCAAGGTACCTCAAAAACATAATATTTAAGCTTAAAAGTTTGTACTAACCCTTAAAACACCTAAAACACAAATAATTAACAAATTAACACAATTCTAACCTAAACACATTCTAAATGATCAAATTAATGGCTAAACATATATCAAACTATGCCCTAAAGCACGATGCAATTTACACTTATCAACATCCCGACACTTAAACGTTTGCTTGTCCTCAAGTAAACAAAACAACAAACAACACAAAAACAGAAAGCACACAATGCAATAATGAGGCAATGGCTTCAACTTCACGAAACAAATTTAACTCTAAACACTATTATTCAAGTTGTTCTAAATTATTAACATGTAAAATCTGCGTCTAGGAACTCTGGACTAAATGTAAATATTAATCAAAACTTAAATTTCAAGTTTATTCAACCCTTTCAATTGTACAAACACATTAATAATTATTTGGCTAATCAATTCTGTAACTACTCCTAAGTATGTTTTTATGAAAAGTTAAGCTATTTACAAGTTTGGTAGGTTTTATTAGAAAACATTATTTAACACTTTTTGTGGACATGAACCTAGTTTTTTTACACGAAGGCAAACATTGGTGATGAATATCGATTCAGTTACTCGACTAAGTCATGTTTTTAGTAGGTTGCTTAGTCGAAACATCATTATAACCATTTGACGAGAAGGCACACATTTGTGATGCGGTTCAATCCAATTACTCGGCTACATCACATTCTCAACTAGCTACTAGCTCTATTCATAACCCGAAGGCTAGCGAAATAGTTATTTATTTAAAGTTTACAAACACTTTTTCTTCTTCATTTTTTCAATTAATGCCTACCTTGTTGCTTTAGCTACTCATTTTTATGAAAAAAATACTAGCAAAGCTACTTAGTCAAAAGACCTAAAATTATGAATGATTGTGACAACTTATAGGATGATAAGCTAACACTGACTCCTAATTAACTTGCATATTTTAACTAGAGAACCTAAATCACTAATTTCGCAAGCTAATGACTCTTCGCAACCTAATAGATTACGTTTAAAATTAAATTGATTTTGTTCCATCTAAGCCATTGATATATTCACATAATTCACAATATGCAACCTAAACATACTAACATAACAATATGCAAAATTCACACTCAAAGCAAAACACATAACCTTCCCCACACTTAAACAACATATTGTCCTCAATGTGAGAAGGGTACACAAACACATCAGGGGAAATAAACACAACATATGAAAATATAAGAAGAAAGCACTAATAAAAAAAAGAGAAGGGTTAGAGCATAAACTCATCAGGGTGATTGAGGTGGGGATGGTATCGGAGCTAGAGACCCAATGCACTTGACAACGAGTTGGGTTCCCTTTCTTATAATTGATTCAAGGAGAACAACAGAGTTAGCAATCCAGCCATTCCATATCATTACAAGCTTATTTTAGAATTTAAAACAAACCTAACTACACAACAATTTAAATCTAACTACTAAACGTGCTAATTTAAGGTCATTAGCTTGACCTTGCATTTTTAGAAGCTCAACCTAGATCAATTATGAGTAGCTTGCTTCCACCCTTCTCATTCAACATCAATTTTGTAGCATGTGAGTAAGCTACAAATTGCAAAATGATTAGAAAGACAATATTGATAAATTTATGAAAACCAACTAAGCTCATTAATGTCCTTTTTTCGAGCGAACTGTTAATAAAACAGGGAATAATAAACTCCCTGAATCTTGCATAGAATCTAGTAGTTTGCCCGGTAAGAGGATGAGTTGTTCTCTTCTTGGTTCTTCCTCATTCACCCTCATCTCCTTATCTTCTTTACCTTCTTAAATAGAGACTTCCATAACTTCTTCAAACTTGATGTTCGTTGTCAACTGTTCTTCGTCCTCTCGTTCCTTTAAAGATTCGGGCACATCAATTTTTTGAATGAGTCGCCCTCCTCCGGATTCTTTAATACCTCATTCATGTTGAATGTCACATGGTCATCATGAATCCGAATGATGAGGTTCTCTTCATGGACATCTACCCCAGTTTTTTCGATGTTTAAGCATGGTATACCAAGATCTAGGGAATAATAGGGAGGGTTGTCATTCTTTTCTTTATCCTTTTTCTTCATCTCTTAGCCTTCTACAAGATGAGGTTCAGCTTAATTTCCCACTGGTTTTCTTTCTCTTCCCCATTTTCAAGTATAATAGGCTCATATTGCTCTTGTTGATATAATTCTATATTGCTCAGAGAATCTTCCACACTTCTCTTACAAAATTCATGGGAAAGTTGTCTCACTTGAATCTCCAAGTTGTGAATTGAAGAGGCATGATTTTACGTTACTTGATTAAATTGCTCTTCCAGTCTCTTCTGGGTTTCTTCCATATCTGTTAGCTTATTCATGATTTTGTGTCCAATTTGGAATCCTATGAATTGAACTCATCTTGCTAATATCCTAATAGGTCTTGATGTCCCATGTGAGTACTTATATTATTAGACTAATAGAAATCTTGGTTCTGCCACCCCAAAGTGTACGTGTTCATATAAGGATGATGATTTCCCCAAATAAATTAGGGCTTATTAAAATCTGTAAGAATCCTTTGCTCCTTATAATATATATTCTCCATGATCTTTTTTATCTCTTCTTGATATCTAATTTTTTGGATTCTTCATCGTTGCCTTGTGATGTCAAAATCAATGTGTTTTCAACTTTTCGCCCAAACTTCAGATACTTTTTCTTATTCTTATTCTTATTCTTATGATTGGGTACCACAATCACCAAAGATAGTGAAACGCCTTAGACTATAAGAATTAAACTAATTCTACACCTTCACCAGCAATGACGCCAAAAACTTGATCGTGTCGTTTGAGCTTTAAAATTTACAAGCCCTCTAATACTGCAAGCGTATGGGTCGTGATTGTATTATAAGAGGTGTCGATCCCATGAGGAGGGAGATTATTCTAATCCTAAAAATCTAAGGCTGAAAAGATATGAAACTAAAAATAAATAAAGCAACGAGAAGTAAATACGAGAATTGAATTCAATTAATTAATTTAGAAATTAAACACAAAAGAATTAATAATTGAGCAACAAGCACACATAATGGAAATCAAACAAGAATTTTCCAAGTTATGAGAAAGGGGATTTTACCTATCATTAATGCAAACTTAGCTGATTATGTGTTAATGGGTGTCGGTTCTAGACGATCCTAAGGATGATTACTCTCTCTCAAGTTATTTCAATTAACCCTAATTTATAAACCCTAATTGGATTATGAAATTTGTAATCTCTCAATTCACAAATTATCCAAAACCCTAATTAGATCTGAAGCACTCTAATAATCTATCGGAATATCACACGGGATCTTTTTCCGCATAATTACCAATATGATTTATCAAGATTTCTATTAAATTACCTAACTCTCATTAATCCGATTTAATCATTTTTCATTCAATTTACCCTCTTAGTTTGTTACTGAATTATGAGAGGACGTAATAAAATCACGACATTCATCTAATAAACCCATTTACTTAAATTATCATTAAATCAAAATAAAATCCCGAAGAGGAGTTAGAACATCATCAACATTCTACCATCTATCATCATACAATCCATCCCAACTTTATAAAATTGAAACGAAAAGGAAATAGAAACTTAGAATGGACGATCTAGAAAGGTAGCAGTATCGGGAAACCTCTTGATCTGGGAAGCACGTTGAGATTGCTTCTTCTTCCTCATTCTTCCTCTTCCTCCTCTCTTTCTCTTCCTCTTTTTTTCTTAGGCTGTTCAGGTCCAGTCTGACCCGAGGTCCAACCTCTATATGAAAAAATGACATCGTTTTGTTAAAAATGACTTCATTTTGACATTTTAAATTGACAAAAAATTAATTGCCATCCCTACCTTCCACTCAGTTGGTAGGTCATTTAGTTGACATGTCTTCAATATCAATAGCCATGACTAATTAGAAAACTCACATTGGAAGAGAAGATGGGATATATTCTCTAATGCATTTATACACAAAACATATATGTTAGGCATCACAAGGAATTTACAGAGTTTATCCACTATAAGGAGTTTTTCGTTGATAGCTTTCCATAAGATGATGGAGGCTCTCAGAAGTGCATATTTCATCTAAACAATTTTTAACTAAGTAACTTTAGGATGAGGCCCTTGTTAAAATCTTCTACATAAAAAAATTGTGACTTTGTATTACTTAAAGCTACCATATATTTTTGTCTCGTTTGTTCATGCCAAGGTAGTGTTGAGAATCTCCTGATGCAACTGAGTTAAGAGATATTATTAAGAATATTATCCTTATAATCAAAGGCTTTAGCCACGATTATATTTTCATGTAGTATATTTCTTAGAGGTGACAATCTATTGACATTTTTTAATGGACCTTTACAGGTCCAATCGTCATTCTATAAATTTCATCATCATCATTAACACCCAGTTGAAATCCTACTAAGTCATGAGATCTGGGGAGGTCTAATAGTACACAGCCTTACCCCTACGTAGTAGAGAGACTATTTTTGATTCGTTTTAGAAATTTGTATCCCTAAAATTCCCCACTAGCTTAGTTACTTTAGGTCATATTATACTTCTAACTTTTACTATTCCTTTCATAGTAGTGGAGGTCCAGTTTGTAAGATGAAAAGTCCATAAGTTCCTACCCCTGATATAGTATTCATAAACCCACTTATTCTATAGGGATTACTTATCCTCTAATAATCTCTATAATCTCGTAGTGAACATCACTATACTGAGGGTCTTTAATAAGATTAGATTGAGACCTCAATGTATCCTAGGTAAGCATATATCAATCTATTTCATGCTTACATTATACTTTCCTGATCTTTTTCCTGACCAAAGAAATTTCCTTAATATCATGTCCATAAATTTATTGACAGCCTAGGGAAATTCCATGTATGAAGCCCAATGTACATTAATGGAGTTAAGCACAAATGATATTAATTGACCTCTCCCTGTAAATGAGAAAGTTAATTAGCTCCAACTAGTTATTCTAGAATGAACTTTATCTAAAAGATGCTTAAAATCTCTATAAAATATCCTTGCTAATGTATTAGGGATACTAAGATACATTAAAGGGTTAGATTACTTTGAGAATCCAGTGATAACAATAAGTTATTCTTGATCCCTTGCCTTCTCAGAGATGTAAAAAGTACTTTTTAATCTACTGGCATATATACCTAACATCTTGCTAAACATCTTTAAGGCTATCATTAGGGAAATAATGGAGCTTCTATTAGCCTTTGAAAGCAATATTAGATCATCTATAAATTTTAATTTAGTAATACTAAGTCTTCTACACTTGGAGTGGAATTTGAAATTCTTGTTTCTAGCTATTGCTCTTTTGAGAAGTCTATTAAGAACTTCCATCACCAGGGAAAACGTATAGGGAGATGTGGGATCACCTTCTTGATTCCTCTAAAACTTTTAATGACTTTGATGGGTTGCTTATTTACAAAGATATGATAGGTGGGGGTTGAGAAGGATTTTTGTATCCGTTTAACAAAATTTTAAAGGAAATTTATTGCCTTTATGATGTTCACTAGGAAACTCCACTTTATATTATCATAGGCCTTTTTTAGATCAACCTTAATAATACAATTCTTGTTTGAGTAATTTCTCAGTAATTCTTGCATTAAAATGATAATGTCCCCTATGATTCTCCCTAGAATATAAGCAACTTGAGATTAGTTAATACGATTCCCATGGACCTTTTTCAATCTCTCAGTTAGAACCTTAGAAATCACCTTATACATTGAATTGAAACATATAATGGGATGATAATCATTATAATTCTTTTATTCACCCTTTTAGGAATTATTGTGATATAAGTTCTATTAATCTCATTAAGCAACCTTCTATTACTAAAGAATTCTACGATGGAATCTAAGACCATATCCTTAGTAAGATGCAAGTTTTGATAAAAAAATTAATGATAAAACCATTAGGCGTAGAAACTTTTTAAGTGTCTTGTAACTTTAACCAATCTTCAATTTCCTAGATAGTCATTGGTTTAATAAGAATGTCTACCTCATAGGGCATGAGACCATTCCCTATAATGCCTTTAATTAACTCAATAGATGATTGAGCATTGGAGGGAATATTCATCACTTTAGAAAAATATAGTGCAACCTCCTCTAATTACTCTTTTTGATTAGTGATATATATGTTGTTCTTTTTAATTCAAGAAATTTTATTCTTGCATTTCCTTATAAAAACTGATAAGTGGAAAAATGAAGAATTATATCCCCCCCTTTAAGCCAAGCCACTCTAGATCTTTCCTTCATTAGTTAATAATTAAAAGAGAGAGCTTTAGAAAGATTACTCATTGCATATTTTTCACTATTCTAGAGATGTGCAGAAGAAGGATTATATATTACTTGGAGCCACTTAACAGAGTTTAAGGCTTATTTAGTAGTAAGTCAAAGGAGATAGTTTTCACAATATTGTTTTTATAAAGGATCTTAAGATGATCCTTAATGATTTTTAGCCTTTGAACATCGAAGAAGTGTTTTATGCTATAAAAATTAACATTAATACACTTTTAAATAGCTTCAACCATGTTAGATTAATAAGAAATTTATTGAATTTAAAGGGGGTTTTGATCCTTACCACATCAGTTTGAGTGATAATAGGTGAAAGATTTGAAAGATCTGATGTAAGGAATATAAATAAACAATTAAGAAAGTTTGAAACCACTCCAAATTGGCAAGGCTGTAGTAAATTTCTTCCTTATAAAGTTATCTCCTTTTTGACTATAACACTAAGTGAAAAAGTTCCTTCCACGAGGAATGTCTATCATCTGGATATCAGTTATGCATTATCTAAGAATAAGACAAGGTTGCTTATTAGCTTTATCACCTTCAACTTCCTCTAGCAGTATAATAGAATTGAAATCACCTGTAAGGAGCCATGAGTCCTTAATATTGGTAGCAATCTCTCTTAGCTTATTTTATTGAGAGGCCCTTAGGAAACCATAATTGTGTACATATAAGAAAGATATGTAAGATACTTTCTTAGTTAATCTATCTTTGGCTTTGATGTGAACCATTTGATCAGTGACACAATAGCTCTTTACTTTTATAGAGACACTATTATAGTAAACAAAATTCTCCTATTTGATTTATATGAATAATTGGTTATCTCCTTCCATTGAGGATGTAGTAGTTGTACCATTGTACAATTAATTTGTTTGATTATAGTTTCCAAAACACATATGATATCATGCTTATGCTCTTGAATAAAATCCTTTAGCAAAAGTATTTTAGAGGGAGCATTGGCTTCTCTTATATTCCAAGTTATAATCTTTATAAACTAGTATTAGAGGTAAGAGGCTTTTTCTTCTTACTTGATTTTCTTCTCATAATTGTCTTAAATTCTGCTCTATATTCGTCATTGATGGGAGAACTAGGATCAAATTTTGTATCAATTCCAAATTTTTCATCATTTTGTGATTTGAATACCACTGCATAAATATGATGATAATTGTTAATGGCATTGAGCAATGTCTTTCATAGGGCAACAAGTTTGTGTTTTTGTTTCTTTACTTGACTTACTTCTAAACATTTCATTACTTGTATTGTTAACATCATTGAGTTCCTCTTGAATTAGAGGATCAATAACAAAAATTAAACCCCTAATAGCTTGTTCCTTTGATGTCTCTAATTTACCTAGTTCCTCATAATGCCCTGTTTTAAACAATCTACAAGCTGGTTGTTAACTTTTATAGGGGTTTAGTATTTGCGATTTCCATGCATAAGTTACTTTTAAAACATCCTCTATAGGCTCAACTTGCTTATTAAACCTAATTATAGGTATGGTATCTAATAGTGAGGTCATGACACTTGTTAATATATCCTTGCATAATTGATCATAGTTGTAGTATGGTATCCTATAGTGAGGTCATGACACTTACTAGTACATATATCCTTGTATAGTTGATCATAGTTGTCTTAGCAATGGCTTGATCCAAACAAATGGATCCACCAATAAAGCTAGCCAAGTAACTTAGTCCACCAGCAGTCCAATATTCGAGAGAAACTTCATGAATGCAAACCCATATTGGAGTTTTATTCTGCCTTCTATCATCCATATTTAGACTTGGATGCTAAGTTGAAGTAATAATGGCTTGTTGTACACATTCCATGGACTTGCTTCCAATATTTTCTTTATTGACTCTTGACTGGAAAATCTAAAGGAGAAAGTGTTATTCAAATAAATGTCAAGTAATTCGTGATATTTTCATTTGGTTTGAACCTATTACTTTATCACAGGGTAAGCCGCTCTTTTGTTAAGATAATGGCCAATTAGAGTAAAGCACCATTTTTGTGTCCCCGCCCTAAGGACTTCAAATGAGGGGGAGACCACGGCTAGTTAGCAACTATGTTGGGAGGAAGTAGGATAGCTTGGTATCAAGCTTATGATCCCGACAAATTAAACCCAAGTCTTTTTGATCATGTTGGAACTTTGACCATTTGATTAGTTCACTGTTACAGAAGCATTATTTTGAATTGTTATGAGCATTATTTTGAATACTGTACTTTATCAGCCGATACCGACCATACCAGTGAAAAATTGGTACTAAATTTTGGTACCAGTTGGTACAAAATACAGATCAATCTCAGTTAGAATTATAATTTTTTAAAAATTATGACTAAACTGAAAAAAATTAAAAATATGTTCTATATTAAAATAATAGTTACCTATGTACATAAAAAGAAATATGATAAAATTGTCTACAATTTATTTAATAAATAATAAAGATAAAAATAATAATGTACTAAATAATTTGTTGTAATTAAACTTATATATTGTAGATTAAATAATTAAATATATTAGTTCAATGTAATTTAAATATTTTTAATAAATATTTTTAAATTACATATATCAAATCGACTATATATAATTTTTAGTGCATACCGGTGAAAAATTATTATAATAAAATTTAAAATATGTGAAGATAACATTTGAAATTAAATTCACTTATTATATATTTTTTATTAGGTATACCCACTATGAGGTTATTTGTCTCCTTAAAGGCATAGTGACGGTCTACTTTGTGTTATTTTTGGTTGCATCAATTTCATAATATTATTCTGATTTTTCATCACGTTTATGTTTGCAGCTAGTGGGACACTTTTTGGAGGAGACATGCATAAATCCTACTTTCAATGAGTCCTTTGGCACAATGGCATAGGTCAAAGCCAGGCTTGACTGAACTGTTTGGACTATTTATTAATAAGCATGAAGTACTTCCTCCTATCCTCAAGATTTATGCTCTTCTTCTTACATTAGTCATACTCTCTTAGGCTTGAATCATACTGCCTGTTACTAAATTTCTGTATCAGCTATGCAATGCGCACACCGAATTAAATGATCCATTGGTACGTCAGCGATTTGCTGACCAACTTAAGGAACCGCTCATTACTAAAAGGCTCGCAGATTTTATATGTTTGGAAAGTGATCTGAACGTGATCTATTATTAAATTATTATAGACAATCAGGTGATGACAAAGTGATAGCTTTAGATGAAATATTTTGTACAGCTCTTGAGTATGGGCTGCCTCCAACTGGTGGCTGGGGAATGGGTATTGATCGATTAGCTATGTTGCTAACTGATTCACAAAATACCAAGGTTTGTGCTAAATATGTAATACGTAACGATACTTTAGTTACGTATCTTAGCTTAGATCGAACGTGAAATGATAATAAGCGAAGAAATGCAGAAAATACCTGATTTCAGTTTCATAAGATCAAACGAGTTTTTTAAAGTCAAAACGAGCGCGAATTCACTTCCGTCTTTACGGGAACTGTTCATCGGAACGCAGCCGTTGTCTTTCTATAATTTTCTCAAAATGTAAGTTCTCTTAATGAGTTAGAGAATCCTTATACTTATGAATGATATGAGCAACTGTAGGAGATCTTAACTTTTATTTATAGCTTTCATATTAGCCTTTCCTATCACAAGCCTAATATAGATTCAGTCCACACCGATTGGGATTCATTTTTCACGCGAACTTTGACTCAGTGGTTTAGATTATTTATTAGTTCACTTTATTATTTTTATCTTGATCAAATTACGTAACTTAACTAATAAGTTATTTGAAAAATCAAAAAATAAAATTAAATGATGTCTAACTTTATGAGAAAAGTAAAAAATGTCCAACATTTTTTATTTTGGACAATGCTTAATTGCAATTTTGACTCAACTTTAAAAAACAATTTTAAAAACTCGATTAAGCTACACGACTATATTAGTCGACTAAGTTTAAAAACAAAATTTTTGATCCAAAGATAACGAAAGTTTATCATTCTGTCTTGCAAGGCTTTCGATACTGAAAAGTATCAAATACATATGTCATGTGTGACATAAATCCAATACAATCACGTATATTTAATACCTCACTAACATGAATGGGAAACTGAAGTGTGGCAAAATAGGATGATACTTTTATGATCTAAATTATATCATCTTCATTTGTAGGTCTCGATTTCTCCAAATTTATGTTAAATCGTATATGCTAAACTGAATTAGAGAAATTTTGTTTTCTCTTACCAAATGCTAAACAATATTAGAGAAAACTTTTATGTTCTCTAACCGAATGTTAAACTACATTAGAGAACCTTTATAGGATTAAAAAACTTATATCCCCTATGTCATGTGAAACTTTAAGGATATCCGTATAAAACTGCATGCGTCTATATGACATAGGCTCAAGGTCAATCTGTATATATGTTCAATGACTTTTAAATGCTTAAGATTAACACAAATCTTAAAACTTTTATACATATTATAATAATGTATGATAACATGTATTACTAAGGATAAACAATAATCATAATACATCAAAACTTACAAATGTACATGGAGCAAATATAACGATCCCCTAACTAACAGTGTCTAAAGACTTCAAATACTCATACTGTATACTTGTCTTCTAAACACGAGTGGGCAAAGTCTTTTAGTTAAAGAATCGATTTATAGTTCCCCAATCCTTAAATGCTCCAAACCTTAATGTCACATTTTCGTATCAACTACTTTATAGTCAAGCCTTTGACCTCAAAATGATAAGACCCAGTGATATTCAATGTTGTTATTAAACAACACAGCAACTTGATTATCACATTATAACCGAATGGGTCTAGCCACTGAATCAACCACAGACAACTCAAAAACCAAATTTCTGAGCTAAACTGTCTATGAAGCAACCCTATAGCATGCACTATGCATGCATGGTCGAGGAAATCACCCGTGTTTACTTGACACTCTTCCACGACATTGTACTATGTGCAACTATAAAAATGTAACCTTAAGTGGACTTTTAATCATTCAGACACATAACTTAATTTGAATCTGAATTCCCTACGAGGTTTAGTCTGTTGACTTTTCTATACGTCAACATATAATCCCTGATTCCCTTTAATTATCTCAACGCTCGATTGACTGTATTTCAATGGTCTACATTTGGGTTAACCAGAAACTGACCAAACAGTCAAACTGTAAATGCAATGTCCTGCCTAGTACATAGCTGAACATACATCCGGCTATCAACAGTACTAGAATACGGAACAGTCCTCATAACCTCTCTCTTTACTTTATTCTTTGGATATTGTGCCAAATATTATCTCTCACTATGAGAGATAGGTGCTACGATAGGTTTACAGTTAACTGTATTAAAACTTTGTAACATATACTCAATTTATGCACTCTATGAGAGGTATGATGAGTATTAAGATCTGTCCAGGTAAATCTGGATACTTAGGACAAAAGATGTTACGCCAAGGTCCTTTGTGTCAAATTTTTTGACCAAACGTTGGTCAACCTTATACAACATGGTCAAGTAATTTAACGTGAGCAATATATCATCCACATGCAATAATAGAAAGATAATTTTGATCCCCCTGACCTCATAGTACAAACATCTTTTTAATTTTATTTTTCATGAAACCAAAAGAGATAAAAACCTTATGAAATGTAAGGTATCACTTTCGGAAGGTTTGATGTAAATCATATATTAATCTGCATAACGTGCAAACTATGTCAACTCCATCTAGTGAAATCCTTCAGGTTGTACCATATAGACCACTTTATAAAGATCTTTATTAAAAAAAGCAATTTTGACAATCATCTGATGTAACTCTATATCATCATGAGTTATAATTGCCATAATTACTCAAAATGTATCCTTCAAGGCTACGAGAGAAAAGGTAACATTAAAGTCAATATTTTTCCCTGAGTGAACCACCAGACAACTGAGCGAGCCCATAAACCGCTGAACTTTATCCTGAAATCTTTTAGGTCTTAAAACTTCATTTACAACTAACGATTTTACAATTCTGTTGCAAAATTAACTAGCTCCCAGACCTTACTATGCTTTATGGCTTGCATCTCATCAATCATTGCAACCCACCACAATTCAACATTGGATTCAAAAATAGCTTCTGTAAAAGTAACTGGATTCATAGCATGTCTAATATTATAGTCCTATTCACGTAATAGACTATGTAATCATATGGGATAGCAGGTCATCTTACTTTGGCGGATCTTCAAAATTGCATTAGATCTTGTACCCCCAGGAATTTATATGTGTACAGGTATGTGTTTCTATTCTTGTACAGACACGGTACAAAGACCTAGATCTACCGGATCTAACTGTAACACCCCATTACCCTAGGGTACGCACCGGGACGCCCGTAGGTCATTCCGATACATATCCTAAAATAAGGGAGC
>JANQAP020000546.1:1961903-1982649 GCA_026874005.2 Erythroxylum coriaceum | reverse complement strand
ATGCTAAATTTACATACGGGTATGTCACCGGTCGGTACATTTAGCGACGGAACATATCAGACGGTCGGTAACGTTTTCGTTGATTTTACCGACGGCTAACCTTTGCGGTCGGTAATGTTACCGACGGTATGGACAAGGTCCGTCGGTGAATTTAGCTACGGCCAAATCACCGACGTTTTCGACCGTCGGTAATTTGGTATATCGACGGTACATTTGTTTTTTCCGTCTGTAATTCACTATTTTCTTGTAGTGATTTATTTTTATTAACTATCGCATATAAGAAAAATTGATTGATTAGAGAGTTTTCTATTAAACAACACAATGTGACATTTCAATTGGTAGTTAAAATAAGAGGTAGAAGACTTTAAAGTGTTAAATCTTTTGAGATTTTTTCAATTGATAAAAAATATAATTTAAAATTCAAGGTTTTCATTTGAATATAATTTAAATTCTAATGTTTCAGAACATTTAAGTTTAACCCTAACATTTTTAAAATGTTTGAAATAAACTCTCCATGGATAAAAAATTTAATGGAGCTAAACTTCTATTAGTTAAGTACCACTTCAAAGAAAGACTCATTGAGAATAATTATGGTACCACTGGCTTAGTTTGATTTATAGCTATATCAAATAGATATCAAAACTATTTTCCTAAATGGTGCTCTTAGGGAAAAAGCTTATATAAATTAACCAAAAGGTTTTTTTTAATAGAAGGAAACTTGGTGTGCAATCTTAAGAAATCAATATATGAACTTAAACAAGTTTCTCGAGAATGGTATATTAAGTTTAATGATACAATAACATTTTTTTGTTTTCAAGAAATACTGTTGACTGCTTTATCTATTAAAAAATTAGAAGAAGTATGTTTATACTAATTCTATATATTGACGATATTTTACTTGCTTATAATGATTTGGACATATTATATAAGACTAAAGTTTTTCTCTCTAATAATTTTGAAATGAAAGATATGAAAAAGGCTTCCTATGTGATAGAAATTTTAATATTTTGAAATATATCACAAGACGTATTAGGGTAATCTCATAAAGACTATATTGAAAGAATTCTTGAGAGATATAATATGAACAAATGTTCAGTAGGAGTTATCTCAAAACAAACCAAACCAAACCAAACCAAACCAAACATACCCAGATTTTCGCCTAAGCAGGGTATGGGGAGGGTAAGATGTACACAATCATGCCCGCATCTCCGATGGAGATACAGAGACTGTTTCCTTATAGACCCCCGGCTAAGGTAAGAGCAAAAACAAATAACAACAAACAAATCAACACACACAAACACAAACAAACACATACAAACAACAAAAACAAATACAAGAACAAACCCACACAAACAAAAGACAAACATATCAGACCAATGCAAGTACATCACTGTATAAGTATAACAATATATGTATATGCATGGGAACTATAACCTATAGAATGCACATGAAACTGAAAATATATATTTAATCTCAAAACAAAAAAGGGATAAATTTAGTCTTATGCAATGATCAAAGAATGATGTTGAACATAAACAAATAAAATTTATTTCATATGCTTATATTGTTGGTAGTTTGTTGTATTTACAAAGATAAATGACACTTGATATGTAGACCATGGTAAAACTGCAAAGAAAGTCTTAAAGTATCTTTAAGGAACAAATAACTATATGCTCACGTATAGAAGATCTAATTCATTAAAAATGATTGGATATTCAGATTCAGATTTTAGTAGATGCATTGATAGTAAAAAATCAACATTTGGAATTTCTGCTGGCAGATGGAGTAATTTGTAGCATATTTTGAGGCTACATTTCATGTCTTATATTTATTTAACTTTATTTTAGGGCTTGAGACTGTCAACCCCATTACTAATTCCCTAAAAATTTATTGTGATGATTATGCGGTAGTTTTCTTCTATAAGAATGATAAGTACTCTAAAGATGTTAAACCTATAAAGGTTAAATATTTTGTTGTAAAGGAGGAAGTTCAAAAACAAATACTGTGTATTAAATATCCTAAGATGAAGATTATGATTCTGAATCCCTTAATTAAAAGCCTACAACTAAAGTTATTTACGGGACATGTTCATAAAATAGGCCTTGGTTATACTGATGGTTGTTTTTAATGACTTCTTAACACTCTTAAGCTTAATAAGAGTTTCTAATTGGCAATTTTCTTATTTATTATAATTGTGTACATGTAATTGTTCTTAAATAAGAAGTAAAGTTGTCTATGAGACACAAATGTGGACCTTTATGATATTTATATATAACTTATGTTACCTTACTTGATAAATTACTAGTGTTGTAGAATATGGAAGAAAGTATGCAATATTAAAGTGTTAGACTGTCATAACCCACGTTATGTAGTTTATTAAATTAAGGTAAATTATAAAAATATTAAGATATTTGTTTATACACGGTTAATGTTTACAATATTAAAATTAAAGTTTGTAAGTATCTAAGTCAAGTGAGAGAATGTTAGAATATGACCTAATTAGTAGTCATATTCTATATATAATAATATTATTAATATAATTAAATAGTCCTATTTGGTCTACATTTTCTATTTAATAGTGAAATAACATTTAACCATTTATTTGGTCACTTGGTAGACATATTAGATTAAAAGTTATAGATATATAAATTACTCATTCTCTCTACTAATTAGGGTTACAGAAAGTTTTCCATTAAGTTATCTTTAACCAAATCAAAGTTAAGAAAGATAAACTAAATTTAGCGAAGAATACAATGAAGTTTCGTGATTCATCTATAATAACGATGTCTTCTATATCTGGTACACAATATTATATCTTAATTATTTATGGCAATTTTTTATTAAAGATCTTACACTTGTGAATGTCAATTTTGATTTTATGTTATAAATATCATGTTTTTACATAAATGCCCTAAAAATGGAAACATAAAACCAAAACGGGGGGAACACAAAACATCCTGTTCCAGGAAAGGAAAACATACCTAGCAAATGAATTTTCAAACTAGAGAGACATGTGGGAAGAAAGAAAAACAAGAGATTCAACGGTAAAAAAAGAGAAGAACTCAAATGCAGTTTGGTAATGGTGCTTCCAGTTGCAAAGGACAAATAGGAGAGAGAGGTTCTTCCCAGATGACGGCGAAGAGGGAAAATAGGCAAATGAAGATAGTGTTGGTTGTTTTGAAATAAAATAGGTTATGAGTATGTGTTATCGAGTAGATTATGAGTTAAGTGTATTAGTCCACATGTGTGCCTAGTTGTCTGTTAATTTTCAATGTGGAAGCCCATGTGTAATGGACAAGGTTGGTCCAAATCAACAAATTAATAATAGAACTAACATTATAAATTGAATTGTTAGAGTTATAAAAAGTAAATCATTTAATTAAAAATTTTAAAAGAGTTGACACTGAATTAAGAAAAATCCAAAAAGTTAACACTTTAGAATCTTAAAACAAACAAAGCATTGAAGGTAACACATGGAAAATATAATTTTGGAGAAAATGTACACACTTGTGCAGAGATACAGTCGACAAAAATAGAAGTACTTGCGCAAATGTTGGCAATGAGCGACGGTGCCAATTTTCTTTCAATTTAATGCCAAAAAGGCAAGTTCTAACTGAATCGGTAAGCACTTTGCAGTAATCAAAATTAGACATTGGCATATTATTTGGGATCATATTTTGTACGGCCGTTTCCAACAATTTTCCTATTCGAGTCCAAAAAGAAAAAAACAAGTGGTCCAGCTTTAGGGAATATTGCCAAAGAAGATCGGTATTGATACATTAGAGAAGAGACAAGTTTAGGTTTCACTGAGAGTAAATGTTGGTGAAAGTGCAATGAGAATCTTAACTATTATACTTGCTGCTAAATGCCAAGAATCATTGAATTTTCAGTTTATCTGCAACCCTTCTCAAATACATCTACCAAAAACGTCTAGTACCGCCGTAGATTTATTGAAAAACATTACATACGTAGGTACAATGAGTTTTATCGGAAGATATGACATATTTTTGGAACTATCTTTAGTCTTTCATTACACGATGTAAAGAAACCAATGTGTGCGTGCTTCTTTGGAAGTTTACGTCCGTATACGTACGTAGAAGGTCCAAAACACGGGTGAGGTTGAAAGTTCACAGTATCACCATCATCTTTCTGTCTACGGCCGTCCATATGTTGGTTTTGTACTTGGAACTTATACGCTAGTGTTTTATGTTTAAAAGATTGATGTAGGATTTGTCTTTGGTACTTCCCAAGATACAACGATACTATCTCTAGTCACTTGCTAATCCTACCGTTTCATCATTAATTAATTAATTCAACTGGCGTGTTTATTAATTGGCATGCCTTTTTTGGGTGTGCAAGAGTTATCATTGTTATGTCTGGGACTTATTTAATATACGCAAGAAAGTTGACCCCAAAAATAATGTAGCATGTTACTCTCTTCCCTTTGGCACCTGTCCTATTATATGAATATCATAGTTTGCTGTTGGGTAAACAATTATTAAACGGGACATATTAAGGTATTGAATGAAAATAATGTTAACGACCTTTTTCTAATATTTTGGACTAGAATCTTCCTTGTTCCATTTAAATCTTGGCAGTTTTCATTTTTTTCAAATTTTTAATTAAACTCTACTTCATTTGAAAGTCAAAAACTCTCACAGTTATAATTATGGTGAAGTTTATGCTTTTTTAAATGGAAGAGAAAGAGTGTAGACCTCACCTCTCATTCTTCAGTTGTATACAAACTAGACCAATTTCTACACTTTTAACATTGGTGTTTTGTTTTTAAGCTTTAACATTTTGTGAGAAAATTGTCAAGATGTGCCTACTCGTCACGAGAATCTGCATTTATACACGACTTGTCGACTGAAGCGTGGAGATCTACTTAAAACTGCTTCATTTTCCAATAGTTATAATAATTAAGAGCTCAAAGACAGACGCTAACTGCTGACTACGCCTATATACTTGACCCAAATTTTGGTCTCATTTGCAGTGTAAAAAGGAAAAGGCGAGTTATGGAATCCCAACTATAATTTTAAGCTTATTTAAGGACAACACATGATATGAAACTCAACCTTGGAGACCACTATCTAACCAGCTGGTATACAAAATTAGTAGTAATAAATAAAACATGGTCTATGAAGAGTTCTAGAGAAGTTAAATAACTTGAACTTATTTCTTATAACTTTCATTTGTAAATTAGATATGCAATAACACAATCACACAGCCACTTAATTACTTAGGAATTGTGCAAGATCAAACGCATGCACATAGATTTCTGATGGACTAATACTTTTCCCTTACAGAAACTTCTCCAGCTTGAACTAGCTTATGATGAAACAACGTAGCGTGTCCGCTATTATAATCCCCTTTTAACACTCTAAGTATACAGTGTTGGTGATGATGACGAAAATGGCCACACAATCTAAGCCATAGGCTGTAATTCTCCTTTTGTCCAAATCTAGCATCTACTTCTCCACCTTCTTGTACTTGTCAACTTAAAAATCTGAAGAAGAAGAAGAAAAGAAATGCTCTTCTATTTTATAATCATCTACTTAGGAACAGATAGAATAAGTGTTGTACCTTATAAAAGGAAGGGTGTGCCCTACGTTTGGTAACTTTACATGTTTCGTTGAAATCATCGTCTCCAAACCTTTGCTCTCAGCTCTGGTGAAATGGGTTTTCTGTTTTCACCATTAATGTTGAAGATATAGAGAAAACCAAGAAATGCTAAAAGCTTATACCGATGAACTTAAACGAGAAGCCAGTGTCTACTGTACTGACTGCTTTTGCATTTCTATGACACAATATCATAAAGTGATCATAAGATCTTCCATTGCCCATCAAACAAATTTATGTTCTGTGATCTTTTAATTTACTTTTTTCTCTTTTTGGGTGATTGGTCTAGCAAGCCGCTTGGTAATTGCCTAATTCGATTCACTGGCGAGTAATTTAGCATCTCGATGGATGCATTATATGTACTTCAAGCCATTAAAATATTTTCTCTTAAGAATCAAACAACTACAACTATAGAAATTTTTAAAGAAATAAATAACTTTAGACCCTTTTCTTATGTACCAAAAAACATTAAAAAAAAGGTACTTGTGTTGTTGTCAGGCTTGCATAAAACTAAACCCAGAATATCATGACAGGACAAGTGTTCAAAGTTCAACTTTAGCACAACTCCATACATAATTCTTTATGATTTTCAAATGCTAAATATCGACTTATTTAGTCTTCTTTTGGGGTCCTTACTCTTCGTATCTGTAGGGGTATGTGCATAATAATATCACATTCGGATTTTGTTTTCAGTTTAAGTGTTTGAGATTTGGTTCCTAAAGAGATAGGCAACAACTAACTGCTTTATGTGCCAGATCCTACGAACAGGCTAACTGTTCACAATTAATTTCAGGAAACCGAATAATCAGCTTTAATTCTTATCAAAATATATACATATGTATGTATATGTCTCTAATAATAATGATAATACTTTATTCAAAATAATAATAATAATGATAATACAAATAAATTACTATTGATTTCGAAATGATTTGGTGTAGAACTTGATCTCCTCACATGTTTTTGGGCATTATTAACTCCCATTTGCATGTTCCTGGTCAACTTATATTTTTCATTGATTATTACTAAAGAAAATAATATACCAAAGTTTCATCCCCCAACAACTTCAAGTTTTAAATTGAGATTCGTTTGCTTAAAAACTACACTATATATGCAAAAGGTAAGAAGATCTTATTCTCAACCCCCTTTGAAAGACTTAGTGCCCACTTACAAAAACAAAATATCTAATTAGCCTCTAGCAACCAAATTGCTAGAATATTGTCTCTTTGATTAAATCAATTATACTATAAGCTACAAACAAATTTGTTTGAGGGTTTCCCACATTGATGATTATCGCTTCTATGCAATGATGTAAAAAAAGGATCAGATTGGCCGGTTCGATCAAGTTAAGCATGAATAGAACTAGTGTCTAATTCAATTTTTACTTTTGACCATTGTGAATCGATCGATTTCCTTTAAACCATGAAGAACCGGAAATAAGGATTTCACCACAGGCTTCACTGGCTCCAACAGACTCGACGGTTCTTCTGGTGTATGACAATCAACTAACTATACCTTCATTAGAAGAAAAGTGCTTGATTAGCATTGAATAAAGAAAATACCCACACAATGACATCCAACTTTCACACGCACCACCCAACTTCTACGCTCACTACCCAATGCTATTCCTCATTTTTCCAAGGGTAGATCTAACGATGGCAATGAAGGGTAGAGATTGAAAGAGAAACAAGAAGAAGATGAACTGTTGATATATTGAGAATGCTCTCATGTCTTTCTAAAATTTCCGCTGTGTATGTTACTAAATCTTCATATTCAAGGCATTTCCTCCAATTTGTTTGTGGTAGCTTGTTTCAACATCTTTAGCTTTAGCCTTGAAAAGATCTCTCTTCCAATTAATTATATTACATCAGATAAAGTGAATGGATAGAATGTTTTTCGTGTACCTCTTGAAAAGGCAGCAAAACATTATTTATCTAATTTGCAATCAAATGGAGGAGGACGCAGGGCTGAAAATAAGATGTGCAATAGTATTGTTAAGTTAGTGTAAGACTTGCCTTTTGTTACTATGCTTTGTGATATTTGTTGTACTGAGCCTAATTTCTGCTGTGATTGTTGTTGTATTCTCTATTATAAGACTGTAAAATTGAAGCACAGCGGTTACAGTTACGTGAAATGTGAAGCAATTGTAAGTGATGGTTTCATATGTGGGTATGTTGCCCACATTGACTATGCCCTTCGAACTTACATGGTTGGGATAGTTGGAGGAATAATAGGTCTTGATGCTAAGTATTATTGCAGGTGTTGTGATGCAAGGTTGGATCTTGTTCCACATGTTTTAAGAGTTGTGCAAACTTGTAAATCTATTGATTCTTAAGATGAAATAAAAAAACTTTTAAATGCTAACATTGAATATTATGTGGTTCCAAGAAAATTGAGGCAATTAGGACACTGAGACATGTGGATTTGTCCTTGAAAAAGATAAATGCATGATACTTATATATGGTACAAGTATATTAGCTTCCATACTTTTATGAAAAGCTCATCATTATTACTTCAGATTACTTATTATTTGCATTAAATCAGCTCAAGTGTGGGACTTATTTGGAGGACATATGGAAAGCAAATAAGGACTTCTCTGCTATCTCTAATGGTAATTCTCTTCGGTTCATCTCTATTGGAAACCATCATTAGTAACAACATTTTCTTTATTTTCTATTGATGCAAATGAAAGAAATGAGGATGGAATAATTCATTCCAGTTACATGTATTCAGTGTTTTAACTATGTTCGTGCTTGTTTTTGATTAACAGGGTCATATTCAGAACCTATTGCAGAAGATAGGTGAGATGCTTTATAAATCCTCAATGTTCTATGGTTTAAGTTGTTTGTTTTGAGGACTATATCTAATTAGGTGATTGATTAATTTATAACCCTATATTGTATATCCAATTCTACTTTGATCCTAATTTTTCCTAAAAATTAGAAGACAAATGTAAGTTGTGAGGGGAAAGGTATTCAGATGATATAAGTGCTTATGATGTGTGAAAGATGCAAGAAAAATATAAATTCTTTAAGGGATTAACTAGATGAATTGATGATATACTAGATGTTTAGTCAAATTCAAATAAGAATGTGGTTACGTGAATGAAATTTAATTGCAAGCTTTGTTTTGGTGGTTGATTCACTGTGAGATGTTGTAGAAATTGGATGCTCTCTCCTTCAATTGTTTCATACAATATTATCACTATAGTGAATCATTATATGTAAACTTTGTATTCATTCTTTTTATATTTTTATTCCTGGATGTTGATGTCGAATAATGTTGAACCTTGCATTCATTCTTTTATCTACTATTTCTCCTTTATTTTTCTTTTACATGATATTAGAGTTGGGTTTGCCTAGAAATCTAACTTTTTGACCTAAACAATATTGCTAGAATCTACATATGATTTCTAAAACTTTAGCCTAAACATATGCTCTTGGAATTTATCTAGGGGAGTTTTAAATGCCAGTCACCATTTTGTTATTTGTTGACTTTTCACACTTTTGCTATTCTAACCTTTTGATTGTGTTTACTTATCTTTAATTTATTTTCTTTTATTTTAATATGAATTATCACTAGTGAATACCTTTGTTAGAAGATTACTGTGTGGAACACCATTACGTTTTAGATGATAGATGAAAAGTTGCATGTGATCTATAAGAGAAACATGCTTTTCAAGGATGGTTATCTTTTGTGATATTTCAGCTTGAATAGAAATCTCATGTTTTGTGTTTCTTACTTCACCTTTACATTTTCGTAGTAGTATTACCCAACTTCTATATACTTCGGATGTTCTTTTACTTTGTTTCTCTTCCACCAAGACAAATGATCCACTTAGCTATTCAATTGTTGATATTTTCATTTGTGATAATCGACGCTTCTACTAACAAAAATGCTACTTTAGGAGTTACTACTAATCAAAATTTTGTAGATAATAGAATGAGCTTATTGTACGTGTTACCCAAGTTTACTAAATTCCACTCTGAAAGTCTTAAACATGAAGATGAGATTGACCATGTTCTTGAGGCACTATAAATAGTGCAAGAAGCTGAATACAAACTTGTAGAGGAACGACTTTATGCTCAAAAGAAGTATCTCCATAACCTATATCAACAGCTCGACAAAGAAAGGACTGCATTGGCCTATCGCATAAGGAAAACCAACACAAATGCCTTATTGAATGTTGTTCTGAAGGGGTTGGATAAAGTAAAGCAGGACATTGTGAAACTTGAGCAAATGAAAGCAGTGTACAAAGGATTTAGAAAGACCTCCAAAGCAATCCTGAAGGATCACTTTGGTTTGGAGATTGAGGACTAAAGTACGTATACTATAAAACATTTCACATTTTTTTCCATTAAACTGCCTTCTTTGACCTGATCACCTTTAAGTTTTTCAAAGTATACTTAAGGTAGCGTTTGTTACTGAGCCCAAATTGAGATTTGGTTGTGTCATCACAAATAATACTGGTGTCAAATGTCACAAAGAAGAGCATTTCTCTAAATTGTTAAACCGACTACTCAGTTGCATATGGAATTAGATGAGAGTTGGCAGCATCTTAATAGAGAGGCTTCCCAAAGATATGTGGAAGTAGCCAAGTATTTCAAAATAGAGGATTTCAAGTAGCTTGGGAATGTTATACTGTACATTTATGAAAAGCTTCTCATGTTTCGAAGGCCATAAACGTCCTAGATTACAAACATCAAGGACACTTTAATAGCTAGAAATGAGATTTGGCAATGGAAATGATTAAACTAGCCGATGATTGTTTAAAGCTTTTAACTTGGCTCCACCATGTCCATATGATGAACTTTAAAAGGCGAGTTATGAAAAAAATGCATTTGTCACAATGAATAAATTAACATCTACTGATTGTCAGTTCATATCTTATTTTGATCATATTTAAGTTAAAAGTATAATGTATTACAAATTTACAATTGAGAATAATTTTATATATTACTAATTTGTAATTTATTTGAATGTTGTAGAAGAAGTTAATACAAATACTTTGGATGAAAGCGTAGTTTATGAGTCCTTATATAACATCGGAGAATTTGAACCTTTTGACGATGATAAGATACAACCTCCTTCAAAAGTACAATTTTAATTTTTATTGTTGTTTTAAGTTTTATTTAGATTCAGATTTAGTTTGAATTATTAGATTTGATTTATTATTAATTCATTATATGATAATAGACAATGGTGTATTTTTAGTTTCAATAAAATATTTTAGTTTTACTTACTCTTATAATTTTTACTTCTTATTTATTATATATCGGTTTTATAATAGTTTAACACCAATTGAACTTGTAAACCTTTCCTTTAACTGATTCGATATCTAGCCTGATTTTTAAAACATTACTTTTACGTGATCTTTAAAGTTATAAAATGACGTATGTTAGAGTTACTTTATGGATATTTTTACCATCTCTATACAAAATAAAAATAAGAGCCATTTTAACTACTCTAACTAACCCCGTATCAATATGCACCCGTCTTTGGCTTTTCGCCTTCTATTTTGCTAACATTCGTATAGGGTTGTAGCGGATAACTTGTTAGTTTTTGTACGCAAACTTCTTCTCATGCGTTGGGGGGTAGAAATTGGTGTTGAACATTGTGCAAACGACAATTACTACATTTGTCATCATTTTACTATATTGATAATCATTCTTAATTAAAAAAAAACTTATGCTATTATTATAAAGTCAAAAGTCAAACTTGTAATACAAATTAGTCCCATTGTTGGGCTGATGACTCGATCCTGTGACATGTATCTGCACGAAGTCTTTTGCATGACTTATGATTCTTTATTTTTCTATGTAAAGTGTAAACGGCTCTTCACTAGATTGATTTGACCCTGGCTTCTTTCATCTGAAACCAAGTATAGAATCATGAAATTAAAATAGAAAACAAAAACAGTACTAAACGGCCTGTTTCAGTTCTTTCAAGTGATGACAGACATGTTATGAACAAGTAGGTGACATTTAACTTGTTATTAGAAAAGATTATCCTTTAATTTATAAATATAACTTACTGTTTAGTCAATTGGATAAATAAACCTAAAATTAATTTTCTAGTACTAGTAGGATCCTATTATAAAAGATTGTTGGAACAATTATTATTGTCTTCTCTTATTTTCACTTTAGCTGTAAATTCAGAGCTTGGTAGTTGCATTGTTGCCATCGGTAGATCTTACTTTTGTCTAATATGTATCCAGACCATGATAGGCTTATTGCTTCAAGTAATTGAATACATAGTGAGGAGCACTTAAGGTGTCCAATTTGGGGTTATCATGTTTTATGTAGCTTACTAACTTCTATAATTTACAAGATCCTTCCGTCAAACTTTGTTTGCAATATGAAGATGATTTTTCTTTAGTACAAATTGACCAAAATGCATGGTGGGTTTGCAAAGGGACGCATTTCGTAGTGTTTTGATCAGCTTTAAAACAATATAAAATAGATGCAGAGGAAATAATTGTCCCTTGATCTTGTATTATTAGGCGATGTTCATCCAAAGCTCTTAGTCAATGTTTAACTTTCTGTTTTTAGGCTGTGCGAACTGAGAAGAATGTTCCAATTGTCATATATTGGTCTAGATTAGGTTACCCAATATAATTTTCAAATACTTGCTCGTAATCTTTTTAAGAAAATAAATGTAGATAACATAAAGGCTGTTCAACAATTTTATATTATGATCCAGATTTGCAGATTTTTTGGGTTCCTGCACGCTAATATTGAACCCTTTATTACCATATTTTGCTCCAGACTCAGTCCTTCCGGTACAGTATCTATATTTAATTAATCACTGTACGATCTGAGAAAAAAAATAAATCAACATAATTCAATGATTCACCTTTTGATACAGAATTCGATTATGTTGACCAAATAAAATCTTTTGTAATATTAAAATTATGCACATAGATTTCTTATAGGAAGTTGAAATTATCAGATTAAGGGTAAAAAAAGATAAATAATATATAGTTGTTTTAATTCTCGGAAATTAAACATTCTCTCTAATTTTTATAAGTTTTAATTTCATGCTCCAACTTAAAAGGGCACATGAAAACGTACTGTTTTTATCAACCTGATCACCCCCATAGACTACCAGTATGAATGTGTAATTAATTAGCACAACGAAATAGTTGATTACATACTATTCACAACAATTCAGGTAGATTGTGTCAACAGATAACGACGTAAGAACTAGACCTTTAGAGCGTATGTGCCAGTAAATTTCTTCAGTTTGGTTAGTTGGCTTTCCACGTTGAGATTAAATAACTTATCATGTATAGTTCCATTTGTATTTATGTCACCTCCTTGACATTATCAGAAACAGAAAAAAGAAAATTAAGAAAGAAGAAGGGAATGGATTAAACTTTAAACACTGAAGTAAGACAACTGGGGTTAGCCTGATAGATCCAGTAACTATAATCCGGTTTGATCGATCTTAATAAAAGGAAGTCAATTTCTTATGGTGGCACCAATATATATTTTATTATCTTCGATTAAGATCATCCAGCCCTTACTTTTAATTAGTTCAGGAGGTAAATTGATAATGCAGCCCGCAACGTATTATAATAATAATGTCAAGAAAAACAAAACAAAAGATAGTCAAGAAAAACATGCAGCCTGCCACATTTCTCATATCACAAAACACTATATAAAAGGAGAAGTAGAGAAAGGACTGCATAGAATCCTTCACCTATCTATCCCACAACCTCTCTCTCTCTTTCTCTCTGCCATTTCTTGGGATGCCCAAATTCTCATTGAATGGCCCTTAGCTTCATCTCTGTCCATCTTTCTCTTCTCCACCACTACTGACTATACCAGATTAGCCTTGTTCAGTGTTTGTTTTTACAAGAACTTTTTTTGTTTGTTTTGGGTTATAGCTGTACTTAACAGTGCAACATGGGGAAGTCCAATATCACTCTCGAGGAGATCAAGAACGAGACTGTTGATTTGGTATTCCCTCTTCACTTATACTCTTTTTACTCCCCTGTTTTTAGCTCTGAGAACTTTGGATGGTTTGTTAGTTTTCGTATTCCTTAATTAGTCTGTTTTCGTGAGCTTCAAACTGAAAGGGACAGAGATCTGTCATTGGACTGAACGGGGTTGTTAAAGGCTCGTACTTTATTTCTGGGCTATATTTGGAATCTTCAGATCAGATAGAGAATTGAAGAGTCTTGTTTATTTCTACGTATTGTAACGAACGAGTTTTACACCAAATCCCATGACATTGATCTGTTTCAACTTGTGGGTGGTCCTAAATTTTCCTTCTATTCGTTGAACATGATTGAATCATTTTGGAAAAAGAGAATAATTTGAGAGGTTCAATTGAGTCCTCTTTGTTTCTCTCGAACAGAAACTCACTTTTACTCCCACGAGCGAATTTGTTCGTCTCATGGGAGCTACTACCTTAAAATAGTCGAAACCATCAAAACTTTCTTTCCAATTTTCTCTGCGGCCTAACAGTCCCAGACTCAGGTGAGATTCCTTGAGAAAGACACAATCTTGTTCACATACTTCCAAAGAAAATAAAATAAACAGAAACTCATTTATTATGTTGAGCCGGTCTCTTCTCTTTGTCTGTGCTTGTTAGGCACTTTTTGGAATTTTGGGTACTCTTCCGTGGTACTGTAGACCTTTTCACTCATTTCACGGCTTAGTTGTGTAAATAAATTCTCTTTTCTTTCAACCGTTAAGAATCCAGGGGACTGTCACGGACTAGGAAGATACTGATTTGACAACTTTATCCTTGGATCTTTTTGTTTCATGGACTGGCAGTGGCGCGTGTTAGCACGGTCCACTAAATATGGGGAACTAGGTTGGTGCCCACGTGACCATATGAGCTTTTTGAGGTTGTCATGTCTCCGGGTCCACGTCTTTTATTTGTGTTGATTGGTTAGATTTTCGACGCTTCGATGATGACTGACTCGTCAAGTCGACCGTCTAGACCTGACTTGGTTAGTTATATTTGGAACAAGCTTGTGGATGTTACAGAGGGAATATGAAAATATATACTCATATTGATAAGATTACTACTATTCAAAATCTTAATATCTATGGCTAGAAACTGTATAGGGAAACAGAATCCTTATTTGATATTTATCTTTCTTTGACAGGATAGTTATTATTTATCTCGAATTTAAATTTCAGAATTTTAAGGCTAATAAGGTAGGTACGAATAATCTTATAAATTATAATTTATTTAGTTGAGGAAAAAGAAAAACCCGCTGGTGTCCTGATATCTAGTGAAAGATATTCCTTTTTTTAAAATGTGTAATCCTATTTATGTTGATTATTGGAAGTAACTAAAGTAATTACATCAATCAGAAAAAATATGAAGCGTGACGTTTATGAGGTTCACCATGTATTAAAAAAAAGTGATTCATAACCTCATAATTTGAACAGGAACGCATTCCTGTTGACGAAGTGTTTGAGCAACTGAAATGTACCAGAGAAGGTTTGAGCTCGGAGGAAGGAGCCAACAGGCTTCAGATTTTTGGGCCCAACAAGCTAGAAGAGAAGAAGGTACTTAAGTTGTTGGATATGGAGATTAATCTGTTGTCGTTAGTGGACTGACGATATATGTATATATTACTGGCCATGACATGAACAGGAAAGCAAAATTCTCAAGTTTCTAGGATTCATGTGGAATCCATTATCATGGGTCATGGAAGCTGCAGCTATCATGGCAATAGCATTGGCTAATGGCCAAGGGAAGCCCCCTGATTGGGAAGATTTCGTTGGTATTATTTGCTTGTTGGTCATTAACTCCACCATCAGTTTTATTGAAGAAAACAATGCTGGCAACGCTGCCGCAGCTCTTATGGCTGGCCTGGCTCCTAAAACCAAAGTAATTAATTAGCTGATGATGATGTTGTAATGAAATAAATGGATTTTTTTTAATGGTTTTGTACAAATCAGGCTTCCTCACATTTTTTATCTAATATAGGTGCTTCGAGATGGAAAATGGACTGAGGAGGACGCTGCAATCCTGGTTCCAGGAGACATCATCAGTGTGAAGTTGGGAGATATCATCCCTGCTGATGCCAGACTTCTTGAAGGTGATCCGCTGAAAGTTGATCAATCGGCACTGACTGGAGAATCACTTCCAGTGACCAAGAATCCTGGTGATGAGATTTTCTCTGGTTCCACCTGCAAACAAGGAGAAATTGAGGCTGTTGTTATTGCCACTGGAGTTCATACGTTCTTCGGCAAGGCTGCACATCTTGTGGACAGCACCAACCAGGTTGGACATTTCCAGAAGGTGCTCACCGCTATTGGGAACTTCTGCATTTGCTCCATTGCGGTTGGAATGGTAGTTGAGATCATAGTCATGTACCCTATTCAGAAGAGGAAGTACAGGGATGGCATTGACAACCTTTTGGTTCTCTTGATCGGAGGTATCCCTATAGCCATGCCTACAGTTTTGTCTGTGACGATGGCTATTGGGTCCCACAAGTTGTCTCAACAAGGGGCCATCACTAAGCGTATGACTGCCATTGAAGAAATGGCTGGTATGGATGTCCTCTGTAGTGATAAAACTGGGACTCTCACCCTCAACAAGCTGAGTGTTGACAAGAACTTGGTTGAGGTTTTCGTCAAGGGTGTGGATAGGGACCACGTCATACTGCTTGCAGCCAGAGCCTCTAGGGTTGAGAACCAGGATGCCATTGATGCAGCCATGGTTGGCATGCTAGCTGACCCAAAGGAGGTATGTATACCTAATATATATATATATATATATTCCTCTGCTTTCAAGGAATGAAATGATATGTGTATGTTCTGTCTTACGGATTCATATAATTTCCTGACAGGCAAGAGCTGGTATAAGAGAAGTACACTTCTTCCCGTTCAATCCTGTGGACAAAAGAACTGCTTTGACTTACATAGATGCCGATGGAAACTGGCACCGCGCAAGCAAAGGTGCCCCTGAACAGGTAACCTGCTAACATGACATGCTATGTTACTTTTACTTTTTCTCAATTCACTTGTCTTAGATAATGTTTTCTTTTCACTAGATCCTCAGTCTTTGCAACTCTAGGGAAGATCTCAAGAAGAAGGTTCATTCTGTCATTGACAAGTTTGCGGAACGCGGGCTTCGCTCGTTGGCTGTTGCCAGACAGGTTTTGATTCCTCACCTCTAAGTTCATTATTTCTAAGGAAAAATTCTCACTTTGTTGTCATGGTACATTTACAGCAAGTGCCAGAGAAAACCAAGGAAAGTGCAGGCGGTCCATGGGAGTTTGTTGGCTTGTTGAACCTCTTTGATCCGCCCAGGCATGACAGTGCAGAAACCATCCGCAGAGCTCTCAATCTTGGTGTCAATGTCAAAATGATTACTGGTAATTTGTCTACTTAGTTGGTTACTCAGGGTAGAGAATGTTTTCTTCTTCTTCTTCTTCTTCTTTTTTTCCTAACAATCTCTAAAGTTTGTGGCTCACCTATGGTTTTGTTAATTTGCAGGTGATCAACTTGCCATCGCGAAAGAGACTGGGCGAAGACTTGGAATGGGAACAAACATGTATCCTTCTGCATCTTTACTGGGCCAACACAAGGATGGAAGCCTAGATGCTCTTCCTGTAGAAGAGTTGATTGAGAAGGCAGATGGGTTCGCTGGAGTGTTTCCTGGTGCGCACCATTTAAATAAGATGTTACCCACTTTCGGTTATGTGGGCTTCATTGTCTCTTCAAATTTCTTTTTTGTTTTGTTTCTGTATAGAACACAAATATGAAATTGTCAAGAAGTTGCAAGAGAGTAAACATATCGTAGGGATGACTGGTGACGGGGTGAACGATGCACCAGCCTTGAAAAAGGCCGATATTGGAATTGCTGTGGCGGATGCTACAGATGCTGCTCGAGGTGCTTCTGACATTGTTCTGACAGAGCCTGGATTGAGTGTTATTATCAGCGCCGTTCTGACTAGCAGAGCAATTTTCCAGAGGATGAAGAACTACACCGTTAGTTGTCTTCTTATTGATCACCTTTCGGGATTCTCAGTTTTTAGTAGTTTTCAATATATTTTTATGATAAAATGGACTTAAATCCTTTCTATTTGCAGATCTATGCAGTTTCCATCACCATCCGTATTGTGGTAAGTAGAGAGAGAGAGTAATTTGTAGAATTTGGTACAAGAAAAAGATCTGAATGATGTTCCTTTCCACTCTTGCATGCAGTTTGGTTTCATGCTTATTGCTCTGATATGGAAGTTCGACTTCTCTCCTTTCATGGTTCTGATTATTGCCATCCTGAATGATGGTGAGTTTTGGTTGGTTAAGTGCACCATTTGCATAGTTAAAGTGAAGGGAAATTATATTAATTAATGTTGTTTTTAGGTACAATTATGACGATTTCAAAAGATAGAGTGAAGCCATCTCCACTGCCTGATAGCTGGAAACTAAAAGAGATATTTGCCACGGGTGTTGCGCTTGGTGGTTATTTGGCATTAATGACAGTGATATTCTTCTGGGCCATGCATGATACTGACTTCTTTTCGGTATGAGCAACAATGTCTTTATCTGAAACTGACCTTTTTTTTTTATTTATTGGTTACAATGCTGATCATCTCAACTTTAATGGATACAGGACAAATTTGGTGTTCGATCATTAAGGGAAACAGATCACGAAATGATGAGTGCTTTGTACCTTCAAGTTAGTATTGTGAGTCAGGCTCTCATTTTCGTGACTCGTTCACGTAGCTGGTCCTATATGGAACTACCTGGTCTACTCCTGATTGGCGCTTTCATGATTGCACAACTGGTATGAATTTTACTCTCTCACAAACTTTACCTTTATACTCCACAACCTGGAAGCTAATGAAGTATGTTTTCTCAGATTGCAACTGTGATTGCGGTATATGCCAACTGGGGTTTTGCAAAAGTTAAGGGTATTGGGTGGGGATGGGCAGGTGTCGTCTGGCTTTACAGTATCGTTTTCTACGTCCCTCTTGACTTGCTGAAATTTGGCATCCGTTACATCTTGAGTGGAAAGGCATGGAACAACTTACTTGAAAACAAGGTAATGATTTTCGCAATACAAGCTTCTTCAGGACCTAGAATTGTGCATTGTCAAGAAGCACCATCACCTCATATCTGCACTTATTGTACTCTTTTTAACAGACTGCCTTTACCACCAAGAAAGATTATGGTAAAGAGGAAAGAGAAGCTCAATGGGCTCTTGCTCAAAGGACCTTGCATGGCCTTCAACCACCTGAAACCGCTAGCATCTTCAACGAGAAGAATAGCTATAGGGAATTGTCTGAGATTGCTGAGCAGGCCAAGAGACGAGCTGAAGTTGCAAGGTAGGCCATCATGGTTAAGAACTAAAATTGTTTTCTTTTATTATATCGCCTGTCTCTCTAAACATGGGTTTGTAGGCTTCGGGAGCTTCATACACTCAAGGGACATGTTGAGTCCGTGGTAAAGCTTAAGGGCTTGGACATTGATACAATCCAGCAGCACTATACCGTGTAAAGAACAAAAAATGGCGTATTAGCTTGAGAAGGAAAGGTTTTGCGGTTCAACACCTTCGCCAAATCAAAGGTAGCTAGGCTGGCCTGAAGAGTTAAAAGCCTTTGTAGATGGGGAGAGAGTTTAATGTGGCATATGTCTCTTGATCTCTTTGTTTTCAGTTTGTCGTGTAATTCAGCTGCCGAAAGAAAAAAGGTTGCTATTTACCTTAGCCTTTCTAGATAGGGAGAGAGTTTAATTTGGCATAAGTCTCTTGAGCTCTTTATTTTTAGTTTGTCGTGTAATTCAGCTGCTGAAACAAAAAAGGTTGTTATTTCCGTTGCTTTTGGCTCAGTAAAGCGCAACATAAAGATGACCTTTTGTTACACAACTTACTTTTGCTCCGATTGTATGCTAGTTCTTTACCACATAATTTCTTACTGGCTCAGAATTTCTAGTAACTTCAACTCCTACGCATGTTTTCTCCTTTCAACTCAAAACAGCTACAAGTATATCACGCAGAAGCTTGTTGGATTACGGGTGATACTTTAGGATGAATATAGTTTTTTTCAGACAAAGGACAGGACAGTTGGGTTACAGGGAGTTCAGGACAAGAGACATGCAATTCTATAACAAGTTATTCGGATAATGAACTTGATCAATTCCTAATATATCCAGACAAAGGAATCAAACGTAAACCATAATAGCTAACTGGTTATATTGAAAGCCCAAACCAAGTCGAAGAACTCATTTAACCAATTAACACCTCGTCACTTCTTACTTACAACACTTATCCAAAGCAAAAGTAGATACTTACAGTTACAGGAAAAGAAGTTATGTCCATGAGAACGAGGGACCCAATTCTTCAAATACAACCATTACGTTCGACCAAGAGTTCAGCAGTCTTACCATTTTGCTCTGCAATTGTTATACCAATGCTTATTGTCTCAATGACGTCGGTGGCTGTTTTCCACTTCGCTTTGGCTCTCAGGTTTTCTAGAGTGTGTACTGGGGTTATATACAATGTCCTGTTGTCCTATATGTGCATTGTGTTTTGGTTGTAAGATATTTATCGGATCGAATGATTTTATGCGTACCTATATCCATGACTGTTTTTCGTAAGATGTTGATTTCCTGGAAAGAAGTTTATTTCCTCTCGTCTTCTTCCTTTAGCAATTTCTTCAATGGTTCAGAATCTAATAATCAATAAGTTTTTTCAACTTATATAGTATCACCAACCGATATGTCATTTGGTAATTGAAAAAGAGAGGAAAAGGGTCTTTGACCTATTATTTAATACTCAATAACCATTATCTTGGGTGCTTTTCATGGGATTCAAATCTATAAGTCACATGGGACATTAAATAGTCTAATAATCTCCCACTTGGCCCATGTTACAACTTGGTGATCCAATAACTTTAAGTGCACACAATACATGGAATCGATCAAGTCATCCTTAATTGAATTAAGCTGATGAGATCATGGCGGTCATAAGTTATATAACCTAATTCCTTCTGTGTATCATATAATCAACTCAACTCAACAAACTTTAAGTGGGTAATTCTGTAATTGTTATCGCACAAATAATAATTATGTTATACAACATAATATGGATAACCAGTAAGTGAGCAAAAACATATGACTGTAATTGAATTCATAAGTGTCATAACAAT
>JANQAP020000546.1:1937375-1961803 GCA_026874005.2 Erythroxylum coriaceum | reverse complement strand
TTCAATTAGTTTAATTTTGTTAGTTCTCCAAAGAACCAAAACCCCCTTCCTAACCAATTTAGCTGCATTTCATGACCATTAGGCTAGCTTAGATCCATTGCATTAGGTTCCAATTAAGTGAGATGACCCGAGGTTGCATTCTATATTGCAATCCTTGGAATTCAATTTTTGATTCGACCTTCAAGGGTAAAACCGAAAGACAAAGCGGATCACATCATATGAACCATTTGAACTACCATGAGTCAATAAGAACATCGAGCTAGTGATGGTAAAGAAAACGTTGCATAGGAGGTAACCCACTATTTTCAATTCTTAGTTATTCATCTTTTGTATTAGAGTAGGTTTATAATTATGTTTATGTGTGCTTTTGAATTGAGTGAACACCTAAAAGAGATCAAGCGTGAGTAGGACTTAGGAATTTTTATTTTGCTCTTTTTCAATATGAATGAGAATGGTTTGGTAAGGGAAACAATGAGGTGGTAATGTAATTATAAGGTATGGAGGGACGTCAGGAGTGAAAGGAGGAAAAAGAAGTGCAATTGAAAAAGAGTGTAGAATTTTGCAAGGCCAGGATTGTGGTCTACGATGGGGTTGATGGGGAATACAAAAATTTATTGAGTTTTCTCCCAATTTTACCCCTCCTACCCCCTCCTAACCTATATATTTACATTCACCCTCATTTTTCCTACACATCTCATTCTCTAACTCTCTCTCTAAAGTTAAGAAGCCAATTCCTTCTCACCTCTCTCTACAATCATCCTTCAGGTCTTTATTTCTCTCTCCATTCCTCACACCTCTTATTCTAATGGGGCCATATATTAAGCAAACGGTCAAGCTAGCCCAATCAAAGGGCAAAGTTCAAGTATCAGGCCATGGATAAAGAAACAGGGTCGCGAATTATAGAGCACCTTTCCTAATCTTCTTAGACGAGGAAGGTAACTGATTTCACACCCTTAGTTTAAGAAAATTTGTTATGGCTAGATACTTAGATTTTGATATATTAGAAACAATTGGTTTGAGAGAACGGGTTGAAAATTTAGGAGGAAGGATTCACTAGGACAAATTTATGCATTTTAATTATGTTTTTTATGAAGAACTAACCCTAGAATCCTTCATCTCTCTCCATTATGAGCCAACTAATGCTAGGGCTCTATGGTTTTAGTTACGGGGTCAACAAATTGAGATAGATTATAAAACTTTATGCAAAATCGGGGGATTCCCATAATCGACCATAGTAAACCGATATGAGGAATTCCATGCCACAGTGGGATGGATAACTTTGACTCTAAGAATGCCCATAACAACATCATTCGTAGTCCCAAACACTTGTTATTATATAAGTTTATATGTCAAATTATGTTTGACAAACTCCAAAGGAACAAGTGTTCGGTTAAAGAACTTTTCTTGTTGTGGTGCATGGATCATAGTGTACAAGTTTGCACCTCTACCCACATTCTCAACACTATTATTACTACTCCGAAAAAAAGAAGCAATAATTTAGGCATGGGATATTGAATTACGACTATTACAGATTATTTGACGTAAATTATAAGGGATTAATTATCCATCACCCTGATTTCCTTAACACTCGTCAGTTGACGAGAGCTGAAATCTTGAAGCCCATAATTTGGTACTTAGAGATATCAATGTAAAATCTACTGTGAAGAACAGGGAGGGATAGGCTAGTTCAAGTAGGGTGCCACCACAAGAAGAAGAGGAGGAGTCAACCAGTTAGAAATTTATTGAGTAAGAGGCAGCTAAATGGGAAAAGGTGCTTAACGCCATCACAGAAACTGACAAGGTAGTTTCGAAAAAAAAGCTAAGGTGTTAAAGGAGATAGCTAAAGAACAAAGATGTCAACGCCTAAACATTTGAGGCATTTACAAGTACTTCATTGTTCATGGCGTGGAGATTCCAGCTCCAACACCATCACCATCACCATCGCCACCTCAATCGCCATGATAGGTACTATGCTTTAACCCTTATCTTTTCATTTTTGTCTTTATTTTGTTCTTATGCTTTCGTATTAGTTTATTTTGATTCCCACCTTATATGTCATTTGTCCTTCTCACATTAAATACAATGTATTGTCCAAGTGTGGGGAGGCTTGTGTTATATGCATTATATGTTTTATTTTGAGTATGAATTTTGCATATTATATGTTGGTTTTGTTAGGTTTGCATAACGTGACTTGTGTGAATGCGTGAATAGCTAGGACTTAACGAAATCGATTGAGCTTTGAAAATAGTCTTTTAGGTTGCTAAGATTTATTAGCTTATGACATTAGTGTTCTTAGTTGCTTCGATTAAATATGCACGTTAATTAGGACATGATGTTAGTTCGTTCATTATAAGAATTTACCATATTCATTTATAATTTTAGGCCAATCGAATAAGTAGCATCGTTAGTATCTTTTAATGAGAACGATTAGCTAAAGAAATGAGGTAGGCAAGAAAATATAATAATAATAATAATAATAATAATAATAATAATAATAATAATAATAATAATAATAGTAATAATAATAATAATAATAATAAAATGTATGCTTTTTGTTTAATAAACAATTATTCCATTGGCCATTTTTGAAACAAATCAAGTTATGAATAAAACTAGTAGCCAATTGAGAATGTGGTGTAGCTGAGTAACTGGGGCCAATTAAGAATGTGATATAGCTGAGTAACTAAGGGACATTCATCACAAATATTTGCCTTTGCGTCAAAAGGCTATAATGGCATTCCAACCAAGCTGCTCAATAAAAACATGACCTAGTTGAGTAACAGGCAGACATTCATCAGAAATGTTTGTCTTCACGTCAAAAGGCTAGGTTCGTGTCAATGAAAATTAACAAAAATAGTGCCTTGTTTAATAAATCCTACCAATCTTTATGAATAGCTTGAAATTTCATGAAAAGTTACTTTAGGATAGTTACAATTTTGATTGACTGAATAATTATCAATTTGTGTGTGCAAGTGATGGGGGTGAATGAATTTGACATTAAGGTCTTTATTAGTATGTATATTTAGTTCGAAGTGCTTAGACACAGATTTCATACGTTAATAAGTTAGAACAATGTTGCATGATGTTTTAATAAACATTTTAGTATGTTTTTAGTGGTTAATTAATTAATTAATGTATGTATGTTTAGGTTTAGAATTGTGTTAATTGGTTAGATATGTGCATTTTGAGTGTTATATGGGTTAAAGCATGCTATTGAGCTTTAATTTTATGTATTTGAGGTGTCTTGATACGATTGTTAGTGTTTAATATCAGATATCGAAGAATGGAAAAGATATGGAGGAAGCTCGGCAGAAGATCTAGGTCCACAATCATGACAGAAGCAAAATGGATAAGCCACAATCGTAGTAGAAGCAAATCCCAAGTGCCACGATCATCACACTATAGGCCACAATCGTGACTTGCGTGACAGCAGACGCGAATCAGATTCTAAAACTCAACTTTGCGGGGTTATTTCGGACTTTTTGGGATTAGATCAAACCTAATTTTTATCCTAAATAGAAAATACTACAAAAGACAGAAAGAAAAACCCTAATTTTGGTGCCTCCATTTTGCTAAATTAGGAAAGATCCAAGAAAGGGGAAGAAGGAAGAGAGAGAAGAAGAGAAAGAAGAAGGTGGAGCTTTAGCTGCTTTAACCTTTAATCCTTCAGTCTATATTTTATTTCATATATTTGATGTATGAGATGGGATTGATGATGATGAATCTTAGGTTAAGGATATTCTAACTTTTCTTTAGGGATTTGTTCTTGATTTAATGTTAATCCAGTTGTTTTTGTGTTAATACATCTAGTTATTGTGATTATTTGTTGTAATTGAATGCTTTAGTAATAAGACTTAAACAACCTAATAGTGTGAATTGAATGAAAAATGATTGGGTTGGTTAATGAGACTTAAACAACCTAATAGATCATACAAATAATCAAATCGATAATTTTATGGAGAGAGATCTCGTGTGAGGACCCGGTTGTTTAATAGAATGCTTAATATCTTATTAGGTTGTGGGCTAATTGTTAATCGAGAGATTACATGTTCGATCACGCAACTTAATTAGGGCTTAGTGATTATAACTTGAGAGACAGTAGTCCACGCTTAGTTAGTCTAGAACTGACACCATATTAACACAAAAGTGACTAAGTTAGCATTAATGATAGGATAAATCCCCTCTCCCATAATTTGTTAATCTTCCTTAGTTGAATTCCAATTGTCATTTAGTGGTGCTTAATTTTGGTTTCTTGTGTTAATTTTATGAGTTGATTTTCAAGCAATACATATCTGATTGTTTACTTTTTATTTTTTATTTTAATAATCCTTTTAGGCCTTAAGTAACTTAGAATTAGAATAGTTCACCAAATAATCCTTTTAGGCCTTAGATAACTTAGAATTAGAATAGTTCACTAACTCCTCGAGGGATTGTCACCTTATATACTACATTCACGACTCGTGCACTTGCACTAAATTGAGGGTTTTATAAGATTAAAACTTGCTCAACAGCTCTTCACTCACATAAAAAATATGTTATATCGAAGGTACCTCCTCACCCATTGCAAAAAGATGATAATGAATTTCTAAGTAGAGTTTAAAAAAATGATTGTTTAACTGAACCAATATAAATCAAATTTGTATCTCTTTTCTTATTCTCTTTAATTATTATTGTAACTACTTCGTAATAATCATATATAAAATTTTCATAACTATTTATTATATAAATACTTCATTTATTAATTTTAAAAAAGAAATAAATTTATGCATACAATTCATTCTCATTTGTATTACATTTTTATTATGTCAAGATTAAAAATTAAATTTGAAATTTTAATTTTAATTTAATACCAAAATTAAAAGATCAATTATAACATAATTATTTCTTATATTTTAAAACTGAAGATGAGATTTAGCATAAAAAAATCATATTTGATTAGTTAGTTGGTTTATTTTTAAAGGAATCACTACAATAGAGAAGAGTATTATCGACGAAATATAACATCGCTGAAAGAAACAAAATTGTCGCAAAAAGTATTTAACAATGAATAAAAATCGTCAAACAAATGATCGTAAAAGCTTGGTAGCAAAAAATTATTGGCAATGTTTTAAAGGAATCGTCACCCAAAAGATTTTGCTAAGATCATTACTTCATCGCTAATAAGAATAGGCAACGATAAGAGAAATAGTCGCAGATCACTTATTGCCACGTTTAATTTTGGTAAGTAAAGGTAATTAGCTTAGTTAACATAGGCATAGATAATAATGTTTATTGACGATTTATTTTCATAACAGAATATGTTTAGCTATGAAAATTAAAGCGTAGCTAAATGTTATTAGAGATGTTCTGGAAAGCACAGGTAAAAAGATTTAGTGACGATTTTTCATTTGTAACTAAAAACTTTTAGTGACGAATATTTGTTTTTAATTTAACTTCCCTGTTACCAATTAATATTTAGTTGGCAATTGTCAACAACATTTTTAGTTCACATTATTGTTTTTCACATGGTTTGAATTATAATTTAGTCACATTTTGTAATTATTATTAGTGACATATTATTTAAATAATAATAAAATAACATAAAATAAAATAAAAATATTTCATAATTAAAAATGAAATGCATTTTATACAAAAAAAACATGTAATTAAATGTTAATTACAAAACTTAAAAAAAAATTTATTAACAACCTAAGACTCCTCATTGTCATGACTACTGACATACTATGACCCAAGTATTTGTTTGACCATCTTTTTTAGCTTGTTCAACTCTCTTTCAGTACGGTCTAGTTTTTGCTCATTACATTGTAATTTTTCCTAAGTACAATCTAACTTTTCTTTATTACATTATAACTGAGCCTTAAGTGACCAGTTCTCCTCTTGAAGCATCGTTACATATGCTAGTCGTGACGATGATGAACTAATTGGCTTAGGGACATGCCTAAGACCTTTGATATAACTTGACCTTATACCAAGGGTATTATTGCAAATGTCATCCACATAGGGCTCATTCCCGTCAGGCAATGATCTCTACAACAACTCCTGCATCTTATCCTTCAATTTAAAACACAAAATTGAGATGTAATTCAAATATTATGACTTAGTATTACATAAATAAATAAACTTTAAAATTAAAATTTTTATACTTATATAATTATTTTGTGACTCTTTAGACGTCTAGCCTTTTCCTTCCTTCTATTGTCAGCTTGTAGAGTGTGATCCTATTACACTCTTCTCCATGCAGTTGAGTCTAGCTATGTTATATGAATTATAAAAATTGTAACACAATTGATTATATTGTATTAACTAATAGAATAACAACATTACATATACAAATTCTTATCGTACAATAACAAATTATTTGAAACTGGTGTTGTGAGGAATTTTCATTTTTGCTCTATTAGCCTTGACTTTCTCACACTTTTCCTAAATAAATAGAAGAATAGTCATTAAATGCAAAAAAAAATTAATGGAAGGAAATATGAAGAGAAAGAAGACAAACCTTAACCTTTGCGGAGGCCCAATAATCACACATTTCACTCCAATTTTCTGAAGTCACCAGTTTTGAAACATGTCTCCTTGCCTTCTCATCCGCAGAAAAAGACTTATAGTATTTATGAAGTCGATAAAAATGATCCTTTGCCCTTTGTTTTAACAATAAACTGACACAGCTTGAAACTTCAAGGTTCTCGATAATGACGATATTGAGCTCCATTTATGAACAACACGTATAAGTTAACTTACTCTTTAAATAAGCAAAACTAGATTGCATATAATAAAATGAATTAAAAAATTACCAAAACTTTTTCAAAAGTATTATATAGCTAGTTGTCTTCCTTCAATTGCCTGGCATGCTGAAGGCATTCCAATTCATTTTTTACAACGACTCCCAACTCACTGGACAATTTTGTTAATTGGATCTTATCAGTAAGACGACGTTGCGTGGGCTCAATATATATAAACAACTTGTTGTTCATTGCAACATTCATGTGTTGCAACTTAGATCCTTTAGTGATACCTTTACCTTTTTTCTTATGCTAGTATTGGAACCTGAAAATAAAAAAACAGATAAGAAAAAAAAAATTAAACATGTAAATATATATTTGAGCATAACTGTAAACATAGATGGTTAATAATAATAGACCTGAAGATCCCTCAACACTAGTTGAACTAGATATAAGTTGTTGCTGACAGCCTTCATCGATAGGGTCGGATTGATTTAGTTGTTATAGGGGAGGAACATCTTCGGTAGTTGCCATCCTCTTTCTCTTGTTTCTACTAGGTCCCATTATATTGAATATCTATAAGTGAAATATCAACATAACACATAAATCTTTACTCAAACATCAACATTCCACATGGATATAAGTTAAACACAAGTCAAAACTAAACATCCAGCATAAACATAAATCAAACACCAACATTCTGCATAAATATAAGTAAAACATCAACAATACGTATTGATTCAACCTAAATAAACATAAGTAAAACATCAATAACTTAACTCAAATATGAACATAACATTTCAAACAATATAAACAATTTATTTATATTCAATCATTATGATTAAAAATTATCATCATTAATTACATTATGATTGGATTCTTCATCACTAATATATTTGGCCAAAGTATCATCATTGTCGTTTAATTCATCCTGATTATAGTCTTCATCTATTTGATTGAAAAAATTGGCTTGGACTTCATCTAGTTGTACTATGTTCGGATCAACATCTCTCCTATGGAATGATGATATATCTACATCTTCTATTCGAATGGCTTCATTATTAAACTCTAATCTAATCTCTTGAAAAACTTCATCTACATCCTCACTGAATTGACCATTATCCCTTTTATAAAAATTGAATACATTTCGATAATGAAGCTTTTGAACAACCTTCCAATTTCTACCCAATATAGTATTGTTGAGGTATAAAACTTACTTTACTTGACTTATAAGGAAAAAAGGATCATTATCATACCATGTCTTACTAATATTGATGCTAGTAATATTCCTGTTCACTTTCATGTCAGTAAGATTAAACCATTTGCACTTAAATAGAACAACATTCTTATCCTTGATGTAATGCAACAATATTATTTCAGAGATGACACCGCAGAAGTAAATAAATTCATCATCATGACATCCCTCAATAATAACCCCATAATTTTAGCTTCTAAGTCGATTACCTCGATCTTCTATATCAAATCTCACCCAATTAATAATGCAAATTGTATATTTTTTCCCACAAATATAATGTCCACATGCCAAACTATATAATGATGTTGTTGCTTCTTACATGTTATGGTTATGCAACCGTACCATCTATATGACAACATGAAATTAGAAGTTATTCTGACATAGAAATTGTCATATGTTTATAATATGTAATCAATATGTAACTTACTTGATTTCTAAACCATGATACAAACTTCAACTTATGTCTTTGTTCAACATTAATAATCCCTTTGCTACGAATGGACTCTTTGTGCTTTCTATTTAAAAAAGTAAATGACAGTAAGGAAATGAGATTCAATGAACAAAATCCTAATATGTTTGTTTAAATCAAAAAGAATATACATACTCCATATGTATATTAAATTTCTCATAATTGTTCAAAATATACCAATGGGCAATTTGGAATTCATCTTTAGTTAACTCCACATATTTACCCACACCAAGTGGCCTAACTTTTTGGGAGAAAATTGACAACCCACCCTCTTCATCAAAATCAAAATTATGTTCTGGTCTATTAAATCTTGTCTCCACATCACATAACTACATTGAACAAAATGTCAAGCATTCATTTGTTATATAAGCCTCTGTAATTGAACCTTCAGGTCGAGCTCTATTACGTACTTAATGCTTAAGAGAGCATAAAAATATGAACAAAATATAAAATATTAGGAATTATTACTAACAAATAATTTAAAAAAAATAAAAGTTAATAAGAATTACCTTTCGATCAGGAACATCCATCAAAATTGAAGCGATCCATAGAGTTTTGCTGCATAAGGTAAGTGATTGTCAAATGAACCATAAAATCAAAAAAAAGAGGGGGGGGGGGGGAATAGTTCAAGCTTACATACAATCAAAACTATGTCTTTTTCCATTTTTGTCAAGCTTTTCAACTTTAAGTGTTTTGCAACATAATTTCTTAAAAAACTCTCCCAACTGACCCAAAGTTATGGACACATCGTTCAGTAAACACCCACGTATTCCAAAAGGAAGTAATCTTTGCAAAAGCACATGATAATCATGGCTTTTTAACCTTGATACTTTTCCCTCTTTAACATTTACACAACGACCTATATTTGATGCATACCCATCAGAAAACTTCACTGATTGAAAAAACTGACAGAAAGATTGCTTTTCCCTTTTTGATATGTTATAACAAGTAGGGAGAATAATATATGACCCATCACCTCTTCTTTTCAAATGCAAGTCTTTTCTAATATTTATGTCTTCCAAGTCAAGTCTAGCCTTAATTGTGTCTTTCAATTTCCCATCTATTCCCATCATAATTCCTAAAATTGACTCACAAATATTTTTCTCAATATGTATGGCATGAAGATTATGCTTCAATACTAATTCCTTCCAACATGGCAAATTAAAAAATATGCTTTTTTTTAGCCCAATTGAGTTCAATATCATTTCTCTTTCACATTCTATTAATTGGGTGTTTACCAGGGGTAATGTCACTTAAATGTGATAGCTAGTAAACAATATCATTACCAGAAAACTGCAACGGAGCTTCACGCAATTCTACTTTATCGTTAAACAATTTACTTCTTTACTATCTATACCCATATTCCAAATAACGATGATAACCCGTATAACATATTTTACCTCATAGCCTTATTGAATAAGTTTGATGGTTACACACAGGACGAGCCATATACCCTTTAGTGCTCTACCCAAACAAATTCCTATAAGCATGGAAATCATTAATAGTCCACAAAATAGCGGCATGCATTAAAAATGTTTGACCTTGAACGACATCAAAATTTATAATCCAAATTCCTATAGATCATTTAAGTCATTAATTAATGGTTGCATGTACACATCGATATCTTTACCAAGGGCAGTAGGTCATAGGATAAGCAAAGACAATAACATAAAAGGTTCATTCATAAAAGGCTCCTTCACACACTTTGCTTTGCTTAACTCCTTAGTTTTTTATGTTTCCACTATAAGAAATTGTATTTTAGAGAGAGAGAGATGAGAGAGAGATGGAGAGAGTATCAGAGTAGCTATAACTTTGTAGATCGCTAGTGGTATTACTCCCCTCAACTCCATGACTACATCTTCTTCTTCCCCTTCCTCATCTCGTGTCCCCCTAGCCCAAATGAATGCCCCATCACTGAGACCTACTTCTTTGACACCTTCCCCAACCCCTAACCTTACCTAAAATGTAGATCTGAACCTTTAAGTTACTTCTTCCCCTATTAAGATTTAGACAACTGTAAGAGGGAAAAATCAAACTGAAAAGTCTTTTGTTCCAGAGAATCCCTTAAACACTCAAGACCCGAGAGCTTTGGTGAAAACACTTTCAAAAACCTAGAAATCAGTAGTTTCTGAGTTAGTGGAGGAATCATCAAATGTTAAGGCACTGGCTTATTACCCCCAGAGATTAAGGATGATAAAATTTTTGTCATTCCTCTGCCAGAGTTAGCACAGAAAGGAGCGGCAAAATCTCGACATGCTCTGATAGGCTTTTTCATTGGTAAGCGTCTTACCTACCCTGTGGTTCAGAGAACCCTCTCAAAATCGTGGTTAGCCTTTGGATTAACTGAAACTCTAATCACTAGTTCAAATAAGCTTCTATTCAAGTTTGATTCAGAGGTGGGTTTGAATGAGGTATTGGAGAAAGGCCCTTGGCATATCTAAGGGAAGCCTTTATTCTTAAGGAAATGGAGCTTGAATGCAGGTGAGCAAGAGGAGATTAGGTATGCTCCAGTGTGGGTTAGATTCCACAATATTCCATATGAATATTGGAACAACGAAGTGTTGAGTAGGATAGCTAGTGCAGTGGGGCATCCTCTGCTTACAGATACCCAAACAGCTAGGATGTTTAGAATTATATATGCCAGAATGTGTATGGAATTGGACTTAAAGAGGAGATGGCCTTCGTCCTTTCAGTTGGCCACTTATAGTGAAGAAGGAAAAGCATCATTTAAGGAAATTAAGAAAGAATATGAATGGAAGCCTGAGAATTATACGTAAAAGAAAGAGTGGAAACCTACAGGCCATATGTTTGAAACTGGGACACAACAAGAGTTGGAAAAGGAGATTGTCACACAACCTATAGGTGTAAATCATCTTCAGGAGTGCAGGCAAGAGCAAGGCAATGAAAAGGATCAAGTAAGTCCTAAGAAGGCCAGACCTTCTAAAATCCTTAAAGAGCAAAGTGTAAACCATCTTCAGGAGTGCGGGCAGCAGCAAGGCAATGAAAAGGATCAAGTAAGTCCTAAGAAGAGCAGACCTTCTAAAATCCTTGAGCAATAAAGTAAAGGTAAGGAAATTTAACAAAAGCAGGATGATTCTAAAGGTTATCTTGAAGATGCTGATTGTCCTGTTGTGAGTCCAGCAAGTATTCCTATTTCCTCTCCTATAACTTACTTGGTTCCTAATAGCTCTATTTATTCTCAGAGTCCGAGTATGTTGGAAGGGGCAGAGGGGGATTTTACTGTTAAGAAGAGCGGGAAATATAGGAGGAAAAAGTAAGTGGGGTTTTAGTTCTGTATATTGTGATGGTTTTAGGTTTTTGGAATATTAGGGGTCTTAACAACCTAAAACAATAGCTAGCTGTTAAATCTTTTCTAAAGATGTTATTTGTCTCCTTTGTGTGTTTGATAGAATCTAGGGTTAAGTCTTGTTCCCTTTTGAATAATATTTTATCTTCTGTGTTTCCTAGATGGCATTTCTTTAGTAATTTAGTTTGAGCTTCTTGTGTTAGATTAGTGATAGCTTGGAATCCAGATCGATTCTCGTGTTCTCCTTTAATTAACAATGATCAACTGATTCATTTGGAGGTGACCCCTATGAATGATGCTTCAGTTTTTTTTGTCACTTGTGTCTATGGGTCTAATATTTTAAATCATAGGAAAAATCTTTGGTCTGCCCTTTCTAATATTAAACTCATTATTGGGAGTCATTCGTGGATTATAGTTGGGGACTTTAATGCTATTCTGTTTTCTCATGAGGTTGTACCTCTTAGTTCCTCGACCATTAATGGTATGAATGACTTTAGGAAGAGTGTAGAGGATTGTGGGTTGTTTGACTTAAATTCTAACAGTCCTAGTTTTACCTGGACTAATAAACAATCTCGTGACCTTCACATCGCAAGAAAATTAGATAGAGCTCTTATCAATTCAGAATGGAGTTCTAGGTTTCCAAGATCCTATAGAGAGATTTATAACCCAAACATTTCAGACCACTCTCCAGTAGTGATTAGGTCCTTATCTTCCCTAAAGAAGAGGTCCTCTCCTTTCAGGTTCTCTAATTTCCTAGCCTCCCAGCCAAATTTCCTTCAAGTAGTAAAGAATTCTTGGAATTCTCATGTTCGGGGTACTCCTATGTTCCGTGTGGTGTCAAAGCTTAAATTAGTCAAAAAAGCACTCAAATCCCTAAACTTAGAACAGGTAAGGGATGTAAATGTTAGGGTTGAGACTTGTTAAACTATCTTTAGAAATATCCAAGACCAAATGAGACTTCTTCCTAATAGGACTCAACTGGTAACAGAGGAAAATGAGGCCATTTCCTACTTGATTAAAGCCTTAAGTGATCAAGAGTACTTCTATAAACAATCTTTTGGGATTAAGTGGCTCAGGGAGGGGGGTAGGAACATAAAGTTCTTCCACAATTCACTATTGGCAAATAGAAACAAGAACAACATTCACTCATTACTGGTGGAAAATGATCATAGGATTGTTGACCTAGACGAAATCCAAAAACAGTTCCTGGTTTTTTTTCAAAACTCTATTGGGAATAAGAAAGTCCTAGGCTCTTCTAACGAGTATGTGGATGCCCTTTTCCCTCATCCGATTCCTGAAAACCTTAGAAATAACCTCTTAGCTGAAGTCTTTATGCATGAGATTAGGGAGGTTTTCTCCTCTTTCAACCCTAATAAGGCCCCTAGTTCGGATGGTTTTAATAGCTTTCTCTTTAAACAAACTTGGCCTATCAATGGGGATGATGTCACTAGGGCCATCCAAGATTTTTTCCAACATGAGAGGCTGCTCAAAGAGCTTAACTCAACTTTTATTTCTCTAGTTCCTAAAAAGAATCATCCTTTCACTATTTTAGATTACAGACCTATCTCCTATTGTAATATGATCTATAAGGTGATCACTAAAATCATGGCCAATAGACTTAGAGAGATACTACCCCACATTATCAGCCCAAATCAAAGTGCTTTTTTCATTAAGAACTGTCGTATAGGGGACAACATCCTTTTGGCTCAAGAAATTTTTAAGCAATACCACCTTGCTAATAATCATAAGAGATGTGCTTTTAAAGTGGATATGGAAAAAGCCTATGATTCAATTCAATGGGATTTTCTCTTGAATGTGCTCTTAGTTGTAGGACTCCCTCCAAAGTTTATCAAGTGGATTAAAGAGTGTGTTACCTCACCGTCATACTCTATCCTGATTAATGGATCCCCTACTAAATTTTTTAATGGTAAATCAGGGTTAAGACAAGGAGATCCTCTATCTCCTTACCTCTTTATTATCTGTATGGAAGTACTCTCTTGTCGACGACCTTTTATTGTTTTATTATGCTGATTCGACATTGGTGCATACTCTGCTTAATTGTATAAGCACTTTCTCAATTTTTTCTTGTATGGACATGAACCTTAGCAAGAGTCAGTTCTTTTTGTCTCCTGATATGGATCATATGGCCCATCAGATGGAAATTATCTCAGGTCTCAAAAGAGGTTATCTTTCTATGAGGTATCTGGGAGTTCCTCTGCTTACAGGTAGATTGTCTAGGAGAGATTGCTTGTCACTATTGGAAAAAAATAATTCTAGGGTTAATAAATGGACCCATAAATCTTTATCCTATGCAGGTAGACTTCAGTTGGTTATCTCAGTCCTCTCTACTTTTCAGGTCTTTTGGTCTAGCCATTTCATACTTCCCTCCTCCATTATTAAAGAAATAGATTCTAAACTTAGAAACTTTTTATGGTTTGGGAAGGTGGAGTCCAAAGCTCATGCAAAAGTTAAATGGAATGATCTTTGTAGATCTAAAAAGGAGGGTGGTCTAGGGATTAAACATTTGTTAACTTGGAATAATGTCTTGTTAGGAAAACAAATCCGGGTCCTTTTTAATGATAGGGAAGCCTTGTGGGTTAAGTGGGTACACACCATTATCCTTAGAAGGAAAAATTTTTAGAGTGCTCTTTCGACTAATAATAGTTCTTGGAGTTGGAGAAAGATTCTACATGTTAGAGATCTCATTAGGAACCAATTCATATTTAGGATAGGCAATGGGAATTCTACTCTCTTATGGTAGGACCCTTGACATCCTAGAGTTATCCTAAAGGATCTATCAACTCTTAGAGTGATTAATGGATCAGACCTCCCAATGAATGCAAAAGTAGCCGATGTTATCAGAGACAATGGATGGTGCTGCCAAGATGCCACAAATGAGATCATTCGTATGCTAGAACCACTAAAGTACTTACCAGATTGTTCCCAATTTGATATATTGGAATGGATTGTCAACCACTCAAAGGACTACACAAATGCCTCAGCTTATAAATTTATAAGACCTCCTATTTCGAGTGTGCCTTGGCATAAACTAGTGTGGCAGAAAGATACAAACCCAAGGCATTCTTTCATCTTGTGGTTAGCTTTTCTTAATAAGCTACAAATAAGGGATAAGATCCTTTATTCTTATATCCCTAAGCACTGCTCTCTATGTTCTTTAGATAATGAGTCTATCAACCACCTATTCTTTGAATGTCCATTCTCAAAATCAGTGTGGTTACAATGTCTCAACCATTTCTACATATACATTCCAAATTTGGTTGGCCTCCAATCCATTCTAAATTGGTTCAATCACCTGCAAAACTTCAGAAATTTTAACCCCAAAATCTTTATCGTCCTACTATCAGTTACTGTGTATAATATATGGTCTGAAAGAAACCTCAGAAGCTTCAGAGACACAGCCATGGAAGTGGGGGGCATTATCACTAAAGTGATCTTCCAAGTTATGGAACAACTCTGCACTAACACCAAGAGAAGGTAATTATGGAGTTTTTTGTTTTTTTTAGATGTGAGGGTGTGTGAGTAATATTGATGATTCTGGGAAGGTTTTTAAAAGCTTCAAGGCTACAAAGACTATAGTAGAGACTGATTGGTTACAAGTCTCAGAGGAATAGGGTGTGCATTCTACATTATGCAAAAGTCCTGTACTCTTCGAAGAAAAGCTGGCTTCAGTGAGGGAGTGATTCAAGCAAGCCATATCAGTATCCCAAATGATGAGATGCTACTAAAGGGAAATGATGATAGGAGCAGGTAAGTCGGTCTTCTAATCAGAGGGATGATAGCACCAGGCAGTATTGTATGTGGTCTTGTATAGTGGTAATTCTTGTGTAATACATTGTTATGCTTGTACTCAGTTTAGGTCACATTAAGTCTGCACGGGTCGGTTGGTTTTAATCTTGGTATTTGTTTGAGATCTAGTTTTGAGATATCTATAGCTATGTATATAAACCCTTAATTCTTGATTTATAATATTACTGATTTATAAAAAAAAAGTATGGCACTAGAATTATTGACCATATGTTGTATGAAGTACTCATATTACCGAAAGGATTAAATCCATGTAAGGCCAATCTAAGTCGAATATTACAATATTCTTGTACAAACCATGCAAACTTTCTACCAAATTCTTTCCATGCCAATGAGTTTATTGGATAACATATAATGTTATCATCAATGCATTTGTCTTTATGCTTGTTGACATAAAAAGCCTTTGAAATCATGGTTTAATAGGAAAGTATTATAGGATTTTATTAGGTATCTTTTTCCCTCTCCCATCATCCACTTGCCACCTTGATGTACCACAAATTGGACACTCCTCAAGATCTTTACTTTCCTTCTAAAAAAGAACACAATCATACTTGCAAGCATGAATTGAAATATATCTCAATCCAAAGTCCCTTAACAATTTCTTTGCATCATAGTAAGATTTGGGCAATTTGTGTCCAACAGGTAATGCATCGTTCAGTAAGTTAATTAACATGTCAAAGGACTTGTTACTCCATTTATTATAGACCTTCAAATGTAATATCTTAACAACAAAAGATAGTTGTGAGAAATTTGAGCACCCTAGATATAATTCTTCTTGAACAACTTTCAATAACTTCCCAAAATTATCTTTTGTAATGCTACCAATTATTTTAGGCATACCAGTTTCATTCATAGTCTCCACATAATTCCTATAATCATCTAACATCTTGCCAACCCCATCATCACCATCATCATTAACATTGGTATCTTCTACATCATTATTGTTACTGTCATCATAACTTGTACCACCACTTCTACTACAACTTACTTCCTTACGTTCATCATGATAAAGCCATGGAGTATTGAATTTATCTATGCCTTATGTTAGCAAGTGATTATATACCATATCTTGACTTTGAAAGTCGATATTTAAGCAATCGATGTAAGGACAACGAAACATTCATCACCCATTTGATATTGTAAAAATTGAATAAAACTCTTAACTCCTTCCATGTATTTAGTGGACCATTTCTGATCAGTCAATCAAGAAAGGAACTTCTCGTTATTACTCCTAGGCTCATGGAATTTTTCACCGATAAGTCTCATCGGAGCTGCATCACCATTTTCTAGCCTATATACCATCCTAATGTTGAAGTTATTATTCACTAAATTCATATCAATTTAACTAACAATAATTCTGTCTACAAATTATGATTTTTTTTCAAGTTTGTTCATAAAGTTGTGTTTTGACTATTTGATCATTTAGTGTGTATTTAAAGATGTAATATGGTTTATTATGAATATCATCTTATCATGAGTGAACTCTAGTTAAGAACTAAATGTGGTCTCTTCAACATAACTTGTAGTGATAAACCTAAGACTTTCGTCCAATGAAAAAGTGATGGAAATCATCAATTACATAACTACAATAAACAAATTCACAACTAAGGTATGTGGAATTGTCTATACCTATGAATAGAGAAAGGGACTTCTTGCTGTTGCTCTTAGGCTCGTGGAATTTTTCACCAATCAGCCTCATTGGAGCTACATCACTGGTTTTCAGCCTATATAACGTCCTAACATTAAAGTTATTATCCACTAAATTCATATCAATTATCCACTAAATTCATATCAAGTTATTATCCTAACGTTGAAGTTATTATCCATTAAATTTTTCACTGATAAGCCTGATCGAAGCTGCATCACCAATTTTCAGCCTATATACCATCCTATATTTCTAATCAAGTTGTAAATCACAACACAACACTTAGTTCTTAATTGTAATCACACAAAACCTAGGAAAAAATAACATATTATTAAATCAAAACATATATAGAAATTAGTTAGACGACTTACCTGGACGAACAGATTTTAGCATAGTACAACGAAGAACTAAAAGGTTGGTGAGTTATCAACACTATAAAACACAGATTATAGCCCATGAAAAAAAAAATTCGTATTTACTATAATACAAAACTTGTAGAAAATGAATCACTTATGTTGTAAAATATTCAACTCTTAAAGGGTACAAAGCAAAATTAATGCATAATCTTTTACTTATAAAGAATAGTCATTTAGAACATAAAGATAATTATAAATTATTTAAGAGAGTGAAGAGGATTTTATGTTGGCTTCAAAATTGGCTAAGGATCTTGAATTTGTAGGAGTTCATATCTAAGCATTATTTCTTAGGACATCAATCATTTTTGTTATAACTTATTGGAAGGAAATTAAAAAGAGGGTACTTTATAAAAAGTGGTAGATTAATGATAATAAGGGATGACATTAATTAAACTAAAAATAGGTGGAGGGACCATATTTAATTTTGCCATAAATTAGGTTCCTCATTCATAGTTTATGCTTTAATAACTTCTTAAAAGTATAAGAATTTATTGCTTAAGTTTTGACTGGATAAAAACTTCCATCTTTGAGGATGTATTAGTAGATTCATTTAACTTATAAAAATTAAGCATCTTTAAAGATATCTAAATATGCTTGACTAAATGTCCTTGACTAAGAGAAATATGTTCCATGATTTTAGTGGTATGATTCTTGATTTTTCTAACTAATTCTAATATGGCCCATATACTTGTATCATCATCTTGAAAAATGAATTCAATTAAAAGGAATCATTATTCTCTAAAAATGAACAAGTATTCTAACAATCAAATTTGTAATTTTTAACACAACAGAAACATTCTCTTGTAAAGAATAGAATAACAATTCCAAAATAAACCATTAAGGACTTTTGTCGAACATGTTATGGGTAGCCATAATTGAACGCAAGAACACAATCAAATCCTTCTGTTTTCCCTTCATTCAACAACAACACAACTTCTGCACCATTCGACCATTGTCATCACCAACTAATGCAAACAATTTAACAAAAAACTAAAAACATAACGTAAACCCGTATAACATAATTTCAGGTTTAATGACAAAAGCCAAAAAAAATGCAGAACACTACTCATCAAAAGAAGACACAAACCGCATGAAAAAGAATGGTTGAGACGTCGAAGAGAGAGCAAAAGCTACAACATTTGTCGCGTCTGTGTTTAAACAAACGATGGGACAATGTCATTTGTCATCCCACAGATAATGTTGTCTCAGCTACTTTTTTTCTCATCCGATAGGTTTGGCGACGAACATATGTTTAGTCGCTAATTGTGAAACATTTGCTTCAAAATTGAAATATCGTCACAAATTATCCAAAATTTTGCTACCAAATTCATAAATTGTCGCCAATTCAATAACTTTTCATAAAATTGATTCTTTTGCTAAATTCATTAATTAAAAGTATATAGGATAATCAAATTTGTTAACTAAATTTGTTTTACAGTTATGCAATCAACATCATTAACATCAAGTATTGGAAATTATTAATATATAATGTTAATTACCATTTTCTAATATATTGGAAATAATTTCTAATTAAACTACTATTATTGTTATCTCTAATAAAAAACTATCTCTAACTTCGTGAAACCAAACATGTCTTGTAGATGAAACATTAGCTATCTTCTTCAATGGCTTATGTTAATTTTATAACATGTTTTCTTGCTTACCTTTTATTTCTTATAAGTTAACATAATAATATTTCTATTCAATCAATACTTTGGTGTTTTATACTTGGATAATTTTGTTTCTAAGTTTGAATAGATATGTATAACTACTAGATGTGAAATGAGTCCTTCCTAACTCTTTCTCTCAATCTATTCAGACCTCTTTGTCTAAATATCTATTGGTACACTGTGTATGGAAGTTTGATGTAGTTTTTCAAACTACTTTTTTTTCGTAAAATGATTAATGAAAAATATTTATAGGGTCAAATTTGTTAACTTAATCAAATATTTTTCAAATTATTTCTAATAAACTACTATTATTATTAAAAATATGGTAATTAATTTAATGTATTATCAAATTTGTTCACTTAATCAAATTGGCAACGGTTTTTTTGTACATTGAACAAATTGTACTATATTTCTTCCAAAAAATTAAAAACGACATCATTTACCTTAACAAAAAATAACATCGTTTCGTATTAGGTTTTTATCACTACCAGAATGAACCTCTCTTCATTTTTGTGTGAGCCATCAACATTCATAACATTCACAGTCCAATAACTAATGTTCCCTCTCTCATGCTCGTCTCGTGTATTGTGGTAGTCACCGGTGAAGAAGCATCGTTAACTGTGTTAGTATTGTTCTTTATTTTTATTCTCAAACCCTCCATCTTGTGTTGAGTTTTAATTATACCTTTAGGTGTATATTGTTAGTTCTTTTCTCTGCATTTGTTATATAGGTTGTGTTTCTAGTTGTGATTCGAAGATGATTTATTGTATTCCTTTGTTGGTTGTGTGAACGTTGACTTCTTTTTACATCCTTTAACACTTCTTTCAGCATAGCCTGTAAAATATTTGATGAAATGTCTGAAAGAGTATTTAACTCTTATTGTAATAATAGTAATATAACCTTATATAGATAATACTATATTGTTGTACATTAAAAACATGGTCATCTGTAATAATCTACTCTAAATTTTAGATTTTAGATATGATATAAACGGTAAGTTAAATGGATTACTTTTATTTTAATAAGGCTAACTTTCATCTTAATTGCCACCTTGATGTATAACTACTAAACTGTAGTACTTTTACTTATCATCAAAAATTTCATTGAACATAATGAATTTTATTGTAAACTCACTTCTGCAAAATATAACTCTTAACATAATTCATTGAGGAATGCCAATGTGGCGACTAGTTTTCGATGGTGGAACTTTATTTCGCTGGGAGGAATGTGGAAAAGTTGTCCCTACTGAACAAAAAACCAACGAAGAATAAATCCCCTCTTTATACACTAATAATCGTTTCCCTTCCATGGCCGAACTTCTTCTTCAAGAGTTTTAGTATTATCGAAACTAAATCACTTTCCTTATTATCTATATCTCATTTCCTGTTATGAAGATATTATATATATGAACATGTGATTATATATACTATATGTTGTGTTAAGCTTCCTTGAATCTTCAAAAGAATATAGATGGAAATGTAGGCAATGGTAATATCACGATGATCCGTAAAGGATTAGGGAAATCGCTTGTTTTGAAAATTTTATTGATTCCGATGACTATGTCTGATCAATCAGGTATGCATGTGTTGCAATTTGGTTTCGTTATACGGTTTCACTAAACAATCTATCTAAGTTCTATACTGATTATGTTTTAGGTGAAACACATCATACTAGCAGTTCATCTGATCTAGTTGTCTTCCATACTAAATCTAGGGACTCATTTACTGTATCCTCTAAAAGTTTAGCTATAGCAAAGAAGTTATTGGAAGAGGGTTTCAACAACCCAAAACCTAAGAGAAGATCTTTGACTATTTCAATTGATGGCTTCGAACGTGCAATGACCCTTCTTAGGAATCCAGATATAGGGAATTCATTTATCTTTATCGGCTATCATATCACATGAAATCCAAATAAATAATTATATCATTATCATTTTTCAATGGTATCAGCTGCAATCATCTTCAAACTTTATTTATTGTTATGTTTGTAACAATTTTTATAACAGCCTTTGTACTAGTTAGGGGTAAGACTGCGTATTATTGTTGTCGTTATTGTTCTATGTCTGTAAGAATTGTTAAACTTCTGATAAAAACCTTGTAGTATTGACCATATATCATTATATTATATTGATACCATTTCCATAATTTTTATAAATAATTATTTTACTATTACTAAATATTAACGATTAATAATACTTGTTAACTTAAGGGGTCATTTGGTTCCACTTCTATTGTTCTGTTGTTGTTTTTGGTTTTTGTTTCCTGTTTTTGGTTTCCATTTTTTCCTTAAAAAATGAAAACCTGTTTGGTTAAAATTTATAATATAAAAACTGAAAAATAAAAACATGTTTGGTTGAGATTTGTAATAAAAAACTAAAAATAAAAACATGCTTAGTTTTTTCATCATGTTTTTATGTTTTTATAATTTTTTTAATCATACTCTTATATGTAATAATTATAATATAATATATTATATTTTTAAATTAATTAATTATCATTATAGTTAAAATTAAAATATATGTAAATCAAATATTATTAAAAAATTACAAATTAATTTATGTAATAAAATTACATAAATAGAAATTATATTACTATTCAATCCTCTCTCTATCCCCGAAGCCCTCTTCTTTTCTTCTTTCATGCCACTCACTATTTACTCACTGTTCATGATTAGACAAATTAATGTTTTGCCCACCCTTCTATTCCCTCTTCTTCTTCTTCGTAAGCTCTCTTCTCATTCACGCAATCTTCTTTATCTCATAAGCCACTTCTCTTCATGGTTTTCTAACCTTTAGATTCCTTTTGTACGTACCTCAGGAGATAGGAAGTTAAGCAATGAAAGTCTCCTCAATGTAACCAAAAGCTCCAGTGACGCACACCACTTTGCCTGCTCCACTGCTCATTCTTCATTGTTTTTTTTTGGCAGCGGTGGGGTGTGTGGGTGGACCCCTGTGTGTGTGTGGAATGCTCCAATATAAAATGGGAAAATTTTTCACTACAAGAATTATATAGAATCTGCAATGTTTTAAAAACGTCACAGAATGCCCAAAATCGTCGCAAAATCAAATTTGCGACGTTTTAAAAAACGTCACAAAAAACGTCACGAAATGTGGTATAAGTAAAAGGTTTCTGCGACGTTTTACATAAAACGTCGCGAAATATGTACACATTCAGCGACGTTTAGAAAAACGTCGCTAAAAGGTTGACCTTTCGGTGATGTTGGAAGAAAACATCGCAGAATCATTAATATTTCGTGACGTTTTAGCAAACGTCACGGAATCATTGATATTCTACGACGTTTTAGTAAACGTCACGGAATCTTCGATATTCGGCGTCGTTGTAAGAAACGTCGCGAAATGCTACATTCTGCGACATTTTTAAACGTCTCGAATTGTTGGTTTCCGCAACGTTTCATTTAAACATCGCAGAATGTTTGACAATCCGCGACATTTTAAAACGTTGCGGAATGTGTTAGTAAAACATCACATAATACCATTTATTTCTTGTATTTATTTTTTATCCTAAAATAAATTTAATTTAATAATTTTTCAATTTAAATATTATTTTTAAATGTTATATATTTAATAATTATTGAGTATTGAATTTTATTTATTTAATAATTCTTAAATTTTTAGTATATCATTAATTTTAATAATTATTTATGTATCACAAAAATTTCATAAGTGCAGACAATTTATTATTTAATTGCAATTTCCAAACATGTCATAATACAAGAATTAATATAAAAAGTATGTCATAATTTAATAAAATATCAATATGAGTATATATATCTAATCTAAACGAATATTATGTGTAGAACATAAAAGTTCCAAGAGCTTTTTTGTTGTTCAAATTCAGTTCTTTATTGTTTGACTTTGGTAGTGAATCGATCCTGCATTTGTTCAACTTTTTTAGTCAATTCATCGACTTGAGACTGTAAATCTTAATTAACCTTCTTCGACTCCTCTAGTTCGTCTCGAAGTCTCTTTCTGACCGAAGTCTTCCCTTATGGTCGAGGCCCAACTCCCATGCCAACAATATAATTAGATCTAGTGCCCAAGACTTTGTCGCACACTTCATCCACTCTCATCGGATGATGTTGTTTTATTGAATCTGCTAATTCTTTACACATTAATTCCTGAAAAATTAAAAATTAATTAGATACTAAAATTCATAAATACTAAAAAAATTTGTATTTGAACTATGTACTCACCTATTTTTCTCTGCATTCTGTAGTTGTCCGTTGACCTTTACTTTCATTATAATGAGTGTGACACCATAGCTTCATCCGGTCACACTCTTCTCCATCTTTCTCACTCTGTTGTATTGAAATATATTATCAGTAATATTTATTATAAATTTTGAAATATCAATCAAAGTAAAATATAATTAAAAAGATAATAACTTACAATCTCATGTCGTATCGCTACAAAGGCCTTGGGATCGGAGTTTGGTCGACATTTGACTTGACTCCTAGCCAATTTGGCTTTTTGACTTTTTTCCTAACCATAAACGTAACAAAATCTATTATAACATCTATAAATCACAATTCATAAATACAAAAATATAATCAATTGTCAAAAAAGTTGTGACATTAAATTTTATGATCAAATTAACTACCTTTGTAGCTGATTGCTCCCAATATTCGCATAAATCCATCCACTCTGCCACTTTGACATTTTGCAGCTTAACATCCTTTCCGTGCTTGGTAAAATGTTTTTTTAATCTTTAGATCTTAAAGAAAGAAACTTCTTCACAGTAGCATGTACTTCATCGTCTGTCCTCATTCCCTTGACTTCCAACTTTTGCTGCAAAAATTTATAAATTATTGGTCAAAGCTTTAGGCATATGGAAAACACATACATATTATATAGTTTTATAATACTTACGTCTAACTTATCAAATACAATGTCCAACTGCTAATTGGTTATTTTTTTCCATTTTGTTCTTACAGGTAAGGAAATTCGAGATACCACACAATTTGGCAGACTATACGAAGTTGGTTGGTCGTTCTTTAGCGGGGTAGATCTCTGTTAGACCCTTAAACTTTTCTTAGAAAATTTCGAGTAGTACATGAGAAGTGTAGATAGATTCATGTTTTGCTTTGGTGTTTTTGGTAG
>JANQAP020000546.1:1905106-1937275 GCA_026874005.2 Erythroxylum coriaceum | reverse complement strand
GTTGCAATAAATAGATGTATGTTCTGTTTTAATGTATTAATGGTATTTATGAGTTGTTTTAAGGAAGGATTGAGAGATTAAATGGAGATTATAACATTTCCAATGATTAAGCTTCTGTCTTTTAGCCATAACTTGTTCTGTAGTTATCCAATGAGACGATTCTTGATCTGGATTGAACTGGAGACATATGGATATATTTTTCATGAAGACACCAAATTTGAATTCTATCTTTAAAAGTCTCAAAAATAGACATGAAGTCGAGAACTGGGTGCAGTAAATTGGAAGATGAATGTTGGAAAATGTAGTTGTAACATATTCACTGATTTTGTTGGTGTGTTTTAGCTATAGCTTTTGCTGTAGTTATCTAAATGGGATGATTTTTAATTTGGAGTAAATTAAAGACATAGGGTTACAATGGTTTTGAAGAAATCGAGTTTTAATTCTGTCTCTAAGAATTTCAAATTCTGGATTGAAATTGAGTTTTGACTGAGGTTGTAGTATTACCCGAGACAGAAATCATGTCTTGTTGATATTGAACAAACTGTATTGATAGATGCCGAATTAGACAAATGTTTCTTCACAAAAGTTGTTTTTTGTTCTCTTATCTTTCAAATGATATAAATTTCATAACTTTTGAATGTGGGAATTGAGAGATACGAGTTGTACAATTTGACAGCATGATCATGTACAAGCCAAAGTTTCAAATGTGCTTAGTCTATAGTATTTTGAGCATAAATCATAGAATACTGAACCAAATTGAATGATCTTAGTGTCATTATAAACATAAGAGATAGGAAAACAATTTTTTAGAAGGAAGTATCTTAAATTACTTCATTTTCATGGTCAAAAGGAACATGTAAAGTTGACTCAAAATTCTGTTTCAGAGAAATCTAGAATGATGAAATGAGTTATGAATTTTGATTTTAATGGTTTTATTGACGTATAAACCATAAGTATAAATGATACTTATGTGAGTTTGGATATATGAATGTTTACATGACAAGAATAATATAGCAATACCCAGGATTGTCATGAACATGCATTGTGCATACTTCATATATATACATGTGCATTAATAAACACTTATAATTGTGCCAAATTGTGATATGTGTATATTGTGTGATATAGAGGAGCAACTAGAACATCAACATCCAGATGTTGCAAGAACTTCCAGGCATTAGCTTCGAGAATGACCTGTGAGTAACCTAGATGGTCTCACTTAATTAACTATTTGTGTTAGATTATGTTTGAACTATCTTATGAATATGAAATTAATTGGGTAGATTCTGGACAATTGATTGTCCAAGGAGTTCTATATTCAGAACTGTATTGGAAGTGCTACTTGAACGTGAATATGATTGACTATTTATTCTAAACTTTAACGTTAAATGTCAGACTAAAAGTCCGAAGACAAATGTGAATAAGAAAGAGTGTGAATGTGACTGAATGAGTGTAATCATTGAATATGTATGATGCATTTCATTACATGAATGCATGAAAGATAATGGCAGTTATGACTGGAGTTGCCAGCAAAAGAACTTAAAGCTTAGAATATGATAAGAGCCTTTGGCCCACTTATGCATGTACCCTGTATCCACTAAGGGATATGGGATATTAATTGATACATCTCGGTATCCACAAAGGGATATGAGCTAGTGAAAAGGCACTTATTCACAACAAAGTAACAAATGAAACTGAGTCACGTGCATTGCATTTATATTTGATATGTGTATTTTACATGAACGAAATGACCATTATGATTCTTCTGAAAGTGAAAGGTGATATTTTATGAATATGCAAAGATGTGAAAAAATGTTACGTTTATTGATGTGATGCATGAATTGAGTGAACCATCGATGATGGTTACCTCATTGAGTTCACAAAACTTACCAAAATTGCAACATTGACTTTTCAGGACTGAGAGACGACTTTAACTACTGAGAGACGCTATAAGCAGTTTAGACTTGTTCTTTTGGGAAAAACAAGAAATGGCTCAAAGGTCGGTCAGTTGGGGTTGGAAGGATTAGATAGACTTTTTGTGTAATTTCCTCTTTCATGTATCATATTTTGTATTAAGCTATGATGATGTACATGTATGGATGTTTGAAAGATACATTGTATAACGTTCGGTTTTGTGAAGGAAATGAGGAAAAATTTTGGTTTTAAAATATTGTAACTTTCTTCATGATGTTTTCTAAGAGAACTAAAGATAGATGATGCCATGTTAAATGAGTGTGGTAATTAAACGTAGTGCACCATTATCATAAATTATGTACTGGAATGTCCGCAAGGTGTTCTGGTATGTATTCTATGTTAACAGGGTGCTACATTGGGTGGTATCAGAGTATGGTTTGGCATGCACAAGGACATATAGGAATTTTAAGCATGAAATATCGTGAGAAATCCAGATAATGATTGAAGTTATTGTTTATTATAGGTCATTCGTCGTAGGTGATCAAGTGGGGCAATCAGCTGACCTAGGATCTGTAGGAGCCAGTAGAGAGTCTTCGGTACGTCGACCTAAGGAAATGCCTCCTAGAGTTTTCGAGGGAAGGGAGAGGAGGTATGATAGGCTGTGGAAGTAGGGAGCTTTGGACTTCTACAGAAGTACAGACCCTACGAAGGCCGAAGGATGGCTAGAGAGGATGGAGAGAGTTTTCGATCAGATGGACTGCGAGCCGGATGAGAAGTTTGACTACGCAGTTTCCTTACTACAAGGTCCAGCTTACCAGTAGTGGAAGACTATTCCACGCAGTACCATCAGGCCTTGCAACCTGAAGTGAGAAGACTTCCTAAGGGTCTTCAAGGAGAACTACATGCCCAAGATCTACTTAGACAGGAAGATGAAAGAGTTTCTAGATTTAAAGTAGGGTAGGATGTCAGTGGCAGAATATGAGATCTGATTCAATAAGTTAATGGGGGTATTTTACTGTTTTGATTCTTACCGAAGAAGATAAGTGTAGGAGATTCGAAGGTGGGCTGAACATGGAGATCAGGACAAGATTAACGATCTCCAGCCTGAGTAGTTTCACTGAGTTGAGAGTTGTTTCGATCAGAATTGAGCAGCTACTGAGAGATGGACAAGTAAAGTCTGGGCAAGGGTCTAGATTAAAGAGGTTTAGAGTGGTTCTAGCAAAAGATTCAGTAAGCATCAGAACCGAGTTTTCAGATTACCCACTGGATCAAGACAGTCGAGATTTAGACAGAGGTGTGGTTTTGTATAGTCTAACAGTGGAAGAGGTACAATGTAGAGTCAGTTACCCCCTTGTGAGCATTGTGGGAAGAAGCATGGTGGTGAGTGCTGGACTTTATTAGGAGCTTGTTTTCGATGTGGCTCTCTAGAGCACAGAATCAGAGATTGTCCTATCATTACTAAAGCCCAGTTTGGTATGAGTGAGGGATCTGTGAGTGAAGCTACTATCCAGCAGACAAAGGTAGTTGACTCAGACAGAGAGGCCGTGGTAGAGGCAGAGTGAGCATATGAAGTCCTTTTGTCAGGACTGAGGTGCGGAATAGCCGACCACAGTCTCAGGCTTGAGTCTATACTATGACTAGGCAGAAGGCTCAGGAGTCTCCGGAGGTTGTTACAGGTGCACTACTTATTTATGATCATGAAGCATTTGCATTGCTAGATTAGGATCTACGCATTCATTCATCGCATTGCATCTAGCATCTAGACTGCATTGTGATAGAAAGTTACTACAGTATGGATTAGAGGTGAGTACACCAATAGGTAGTACTACAGTTATAGGGGAGGTCTACAAGAAGTGTTTGATTCGGATCAATTAAGCAAAATTGGAGGCAGATATGATTATATTACAGCTGAGAGAAGTAGATATTATCCTAGGCATGAATTGGCTCACTGCTCATAGGGCTGTCATGAACTACTATACCAAGGAGGTAATATTATAATCTCCTGATTAGCTAAGAGCGATTTTTAGAGGAATTAGTCAAGCAATGCCAGCCAGGTTGATATCATTTGTGAGTGCATTGAGGTTGATGAAAGGAGGATGTAAGGCTTATTTGACCCATGTCATCAATATTAGAGCTGAACAGAGTGTGCCGAACATTCTCGTAGTTAGGGAATTCTTGGATGTGTTTCCCACCCAATTACCTGGCTTACCTCCAAATCGAGAAACAGGGTTCACAATTGATTTAGTTCCAAGTGCTGCTCCTGTATCTATTCCTCCATATAGGATGGCACCTGTAGAACTGAAGGAAGCTCTATTCCCGTAGTTAGGGAGCTCCAGTTTTGTTTGTAAAGAAGAAAGATGGGACTTTGAGATTATGCATCTATTATAGGCAACTGAATCAGGTGATAGAGAAGAACAAGTACCCGCTGCCTAGAATTGATGATTTACTTGATCAGTTGTAGGGAGCTCAGGTATTCACTAAGCTGGATTTGAGATCAGGGTATTATCAATTGAAGATAGAAGAGGCCGATGTACCTAAAAATGCATTTAGGAGTAGGTATGGGCACTTCTAGTTTTTAGTAATGCCGTTTGGGTTAACTAATGCCCCGACAACATTTATGGCCTTAATGAATAACGTGTTTCAGCCCTACCTAGACTGCTTTGTGATAGTGTTTATTAATGATATTTTGGTGTATTCAAAGAGCAGAGAAGAACATGTTGAACATCTGAGAGTGATTTTATAGATCATGAGAGAGAAACAGCTGTATGCCAAATTCAGTAAGTGTGAATTTTGGATGGATCAAGTAGTGTTTTTGGGGCATATAGTAATTGGATAAGGCATACAAGTAGATCTAAAGAATATAAAGGTAGTAATGAATTAGGAAGCTCTGAGGAATGTGTCTAAAATCTGAAGCTTCCCAGGATTGGCCAAATATTACCAGAGGTTTGTCGAGGGGTTTTCTTTGATCTCAGCCCCTCTGACAAAACTTCTAAGAAAGAATGCAGTATTCAGATGGAATAAGGAATGTCAGAAGAGCTTTGAAGAGCTGAGCATTGGTTGACTATAGCATCGATGTTGACTATTCCATTGGGGACCGGAGGATATGTGGTATATAGTGATGCTTCATATCAAGGATTAGGATGTGTACTAATGCAGTATGGCAAGTTGATCGCTTATGCATCTAGACAACTAAGGTCCCACAAGATTAACTATGTAGTACATGATTTAGAGCTTGCTGCAGTGGTCTTTGCTCTAAAGATATGGAGACACTATCTGTATGGGGAGACATTCCAAATATACGCGAATCATAAGTGTTTGAGGTCTAGGTTGAGTCAGAAGGAATTAAACATGAGACAAAGGAGATGGATTGAGTTATTGAAGGATTATGACTTCGCAATTGAGTACCACTCAGGGAAAGCCAATGTGGCACTGATGCTCTGAGTAGAAAGTGTAATACTAGTATAGCTCATATTCAATTATTGAGGTTACCAAACTTGATTCATTTGAGAGCTCTAAATGTGGAATTGAATCTGGAGCAAAACGAGGCATTAATTGCTACATTGAAGCTGAGGCCGATGTTGCATGATAGAATTAGAAAAGTCTAAAGGAAAGATCCTGATATGGTGAAGCTTATAGAGAAAGTGAAGATGAATTCGAATTTTGAGTTTGAGTTGAGAGATGAGACACTGTGGTTGAAGCAGAGGCTGTATGTGCCGAATGTGGATGATCTGAGAAAGGAAATTCTTGAGGAAACTCATATGGCCACCTATGCTATGCATCTTGGTACTACTAAGATGTATAACATGCTGAAGCAACATTTCTGGTGGCCCGGAATAAAAAAGCATATGACGGAGTATGTTTCTAAGTATATGACATGCCAGTAGGTTAAGGCTAAGCATCAGGCTCCAGTAGGGAAGCTACATTCGTTGCCTATTCTAGAGTGGAAATGGGAACAAATTACCATGGACTTTATTATAGGATTGCCAAGAACTCTGAGGCAGAACGATGCTGTATGGGTCATAGTAGACTGATTGACTAAGTCGACCCATTTCTTACCAGTGAGAGAGAATAACTCACTAGATCAATTGGCCCGGAGATATGTGAATGAAGTGGTCAAATTGCATGGGGTTCCAGTGTCCATTGTATCAGACAGGGATCCCATATTTATTTCAAGATTCTGGAAGAGCTTGCAGTCTGTTATGGGTACAAAGTTGAATTTTAGTACTGCATTTCACCCTCAAATAGATGGACAGAGTGAGAGGACAATTAAGATTGTTGAGGATATGCTTAGAGCGTGTGTATTGGAGTTTCAGGGAGCTTGGGATCAGTATATAGCACTGATAGAATTTACATATAATAATCACTACCACAGTAGTATCTGAATGGCACCATATGAGGCGTTGTATGGCAGAAAGTGTCGATCACCTCTGTATTGGGAAGAAGAGGGCTTGAGAATGGTTGAAAGCCCAGAATTAATACAAGATACTATAAAGAAAGTGAAATTGATCCAAAGCCGAATTAAAGCAGCTCAAGATAAACGAAGTATTTTTGAGAGTGTCATCTTGGAGAGGAGTATTGAGATTCGGTAAAAATAGCAAGTTAAGTCCTAGGTATATTGGTTCCTATGAGATTATTGAGAGGGTAGGACCTTTGGCATACAAGTTAGCTTTGCCAAATGAGATGTCTCAGTTGCCTAATGTATTTCATGTGAGTATGCTTCGAAGATACTGATCGGATCCAACACATGTGATACCGGCTCAAGAGATTGAGGTTGCTAGTAACTTAAGCTATGTAGAGGAGCCGATTAAGATAGTGGGATGTCAGATCAAGCAGTTGAGGAATCAAGTCATTCCACTAGTAAAAGTCTTTTAGAGGAATCACTTAACTGAGGAAGCAACTTGAGAAACGGAGGAGCATATGAGGAGGCAATATCCCCACCTGTTCGAACAATCAGGTAAGAATTTTGAGGATGAAATTTCTTTTAAGGAGGGGAGAATTTTAACATCCCGTTACCTATGTTGTGGCTAGAATAGTAAATATGAGAGATTATTAAGAAATTAGAAAGTGCATTTCATGATCATGCATTATATGATGTGAACCTATATATGAAAGGTGATTTTTATTGAGAATTGTGGTTTTTATATGTTGAAAATTGATTTGGAGAGTGTATTTAGTGATTTAGAATTTCTGGTGAATTTTAGGAAAATTTCTAAAATTTTCCTAAATTTTTGGACTAGGAAAAATGTCAAGTGGCAGGATAATTGATAAATAGCAGTAGAATTAAGAGTCAAATTATAGTGAAAATTTTTATAAATGACATTTAGGTTTAATGACATATGTCATTGAAATTTGGAGACAATTGGACTAGAAATTGGAGTTAAATTAACTAGTTTTTAAAAAGGGGTCCAAATGGGACCAAAGGAAGGTGACAAGTGTCACCACCACTTATCACTCATCCCTCACTCACGAATTATACACCCTTTTATTTGAAAGACCAAATTATGTGTCTTTCATTTTGTTTTTCTCTCCCTCTCTTTGTAAACTTCGTCAGCTTCTTCTTCTCTTTTTCTTCTTCATGTTTTTGCTTCTCCAATTTCCATATATGTTAAACCTAACCCTCTAATCTTTCACTTACTACTCTTAACTTGCTCTCTTCTTCATTTCTCACAAAAAACAAGCAAATCCACCCTAGAATGATGATGGTTTTGAGAGACATGGGGAAAGCTAGGGTTGGTGTGTTTTTGAAGGATTTGAAGATAAATAAAGTAAGTAGCTTGTTAATCTTCACGGTCTTACTAAATGAAGCATTTATGATGATAGTTTAGGCTATAATGATCATGAAAGAGGAGTTGAGATATGTGTAACGTTGATTCTGTAATAAATAGATGTATGTTTTGTTTTAATGTTTTAATGGTATTTATGAGTTGTTTTAAGGAAGGATTGAGAGACTAAATGGTGATGTAGAGGGTGCCGGAAAATGGTAGTTATAACATTTCCACTGATTAAGCTTCTATCTTTTAGCTATAACTTGTTATGTAGTTATCTAAATGAGACATATGGCTATATTTTGCATGAAGACACCAAAGTTTAATTCATTCTTTAGGGATCTCAAAAATCATATTTTAATTCTGTCTCTAAGAATTTCAAACTCTGGCTTGAAATTGTGTTTTGACTGAGATTGTAGTATTACCCAAGACAAAAATCATATCTTCTTGATATTGAATAAACTGTATTGATAGATGCCGAATTAGAAAAAGGTTTCTTCACAAAAGTTGTTTTTTATTAGACAAAGGTTTCTTCACAAAAGTTTTTTTTTATTATCTTATCTTTCAAATGATATAATAAGTTTTGAATGTAGGAATTGAGAGATAAGAGTTGTACAATTTGACAGTATGATCATGTACAAGCCAAAGTTTCAAATATGCTCAGTTTGTAGTATTTTGAGCATAACTTATATAATACTAAATCAAATTGAATGATCTTAGTGTCATTAAAAACATAAGAGATAGGAGAACAATTTTCTAGAAGAAAGTATCCTCAAATTACTTCATTTTCATGGTCAAAAAGAACATGTAAAGTTGACTCGAAAGTTTGTTTTCAAAGAAATCTGGAATGATGAAATGAGTTATGAATTTTGATTTTAATGGTGTTATTGAGGTATGAACCATAATTATAAATGATACTTATGTGAGTTTGGATATATGAATGTTTACATGACAAAAATAATAGAGCGATACCCGGGATTGTCATGAACATGCATTGTGCATATTTCATATACATACATGTGCAATAATAAACACTTATAATTGCGCCAAATTGTGATATGTATATATTGTGTGATATAGAGGAGCAACTAGAACGTCAACATCTAGTCGTTGCCAGAACTTCCAGGCATTAGCTTCGGGAATGACCTATGAGTAACATAGATGGTCTCACTCAAAAAATTGTTTGTGTTAGATTATGTTTGAATTATCGTATGAATGTGAAATTGATTGTGTTGATTCCGAACAATTGATAATCCAAGGAGTTTTATATTCGGGACTGTATTGGAAGTGCTACTTAAACGTGAATATGACTAACTATTTGTTCTTAACTTCAATGTTAAATGCTGAACTAAAAGTCTGATGACAAATGTGAATAAAAGAAAGTGTGAATGCTACTGAATGAGTGTAATCATTGAATATGTATGATGCATTTCATTACGTGAATGCATGAAAGAGAATGGCAGCTATGATCGGAGTTGCCAGTAAAAAAGCTTAAAGCTCAGAACATGATAAAAGCCTTTGGCTCAGTTGTGCACGTACCTGGTATCCACTAAGGGATATGGGACATTAGTTGATACAGCTCGATATCCACAAAGGGATATGAGCTAGTAAAAAGGCATTTGGTTACAACAATGTAATAAATGAAAGTGAGTCACATGCTTTGCACTTATATTTGATATGCAAATTTTACATGAACGAAATTACCATTATGATTCTTCTGAAAGTGAAAGGTGATATTTTATGAATATGCAAAGATGTGAAAAATATGTTACGTGTATTGATGTGATGCATGAATTGAGTGAACCATCGATGATGGTTACCTCATTGAGTTCGCAAAACTCACCAAAATTGTAACGTTGACCTTTCAGGACCGAGAGACGACTTTAGCTACTGAGAGACGCTACAAGTAGTGTAGACTTGTGCTTTTGGGAAAAAGAAGAAATGACTCAAAGGTCGATCAGTTGGGGTTGGAAGGATTAGACAGACCTTTTGTGTAATTTCCTCTTTCATGTACCATATTTTGTATTAGGCTATGATGATGTACATGTATGGATGTTTGAAAGATATTTTGAATAACGTTCAGTTTTATGAATGAAATGAGGAAAAAATTTGGTTTTAAAATATTGTGACTTTCTTCATGATGTTTTCTAAGAGAACTAAAGATAGATGATGCTATGTTAAATGAGTGTGGTGATTGAACGTAGCGCACCATTATCATAGGTTATGTACTAGAATGTCAGCAAGTTGTTCAAGTATGCATCCTATGATAGTGGGGTGCTACATTGGGTGGTATCAGAGCATGGTTTGGCATCCACAGGAACATATAGGAATTTTAAGCATGAAATATCATGAGAAATGCAAATAATGATTGAAGTTATTGTTTATTGTAGGTTATCCGCCGTAGGTGATCAAGTGGGAAAATTAGCTGACTTAGGATCTGTAGGAGCTAGTAGAGAGTCTTCGGTATGTCGACTTAAGGAAATGCCTCATAAAGTTTCCGAGACAAGGGATAGGAGGTATGACAGGCTACGGAAGTAGGGGGCTTTGGACTTCTACAGAAGTACAGACCATCGAAGGATTGCTAGAGAGGACGGAAAGAGTTTTTGATCAGATGGATTGCGAGTCGGATGAGAAGTTCAACTATGCAGTTTCCTTACTACAAGGTCTAGCTTACCAATAGTGGAAGACTATTCCCAGCAGTACCACCAGGCCTTACAACCTGAAATGGGAAGACTTCCTAAGGGTCTTCAAGTAGAACTACATGCCCAAGATCTACTTGGAGAGGAAGATGAAAGAGTTTCTCAATTTGAAGTAGGGTAGGATGTCAGTGGCAGAATATGAGAGCCGGTTCAATAAATTGATTGGGTATGTTACTGTTTTGATTCCTACCGAAGAAGATAAGTGTAGGAGATTCGAAGGTGGGCTGAACATGGAGATTAGGACAAGATTAACGATCTCCAGCTTGAGTAGTTTCACTGAGTTGAGAGCTATTTCGATCAGAATTGAGCAGTTACTGAGAGAGGGGCAAGTAGAGTATAGGCAAGGGTCTAAAGTGAAGAGGTCCAGTGAGGTTCAGAGTGGTTCTGGCAGAAGATTCAGTAAGCGCCAAAACTGAGCTTTCAGACTACTGGTTGGATCAAGACAGTCGAGATTTTGACAGAGTTGTGGTTTTGTGCAGTCTAGCAGTGGAAAAGGTACAATGTAGAGTTAGTTACCCCTTTGAGAGCATTATGGAAAGAAGCATGGTAGTGAGTGCTGGACTTTAGCAGGAGCTTATTTCTGATGTAGTTTTCTAGAGCACAGAATCAGAGATTGACCTATCATTGCTAGAGCCCAGTCTGGTGTGAGTGGGGGATCTGTGAGTGAAGCTACTATCTAGCAGAGCAGAGGTAGTGGGCTTGGAAAAAGAGGCCATGGTAGAGGCAGAGTGAGCACAGGGAGTCTTTCTATCAGGACTGAGATGCAAAGTAGCCACCACAGTCCCAAGCTCGAGTCTATGCCATGATTAGGTAGGAGGCTCAGGAGTCTCCGGAGGTTGTTGCAGGTACGCTACTTATTTATGATCATGAAGCATTTGCATTGCTAGATCCAGGATTTGCACATTCATTCATTGCAACGCATCTGGCATCTAGATTGCATTATGATAGAAAGTTACTACAGTATGGATTAGAGGTGAGTACAATAATAGGTAGTACTACAATTATAGGGGAGGTCTGCAAGAGGTGTTTGATTCGGATCTATCAAGAAAAAGTGGAGGCAGATATGATTATATTATAATTGAGAGAGGTAGATATTATCCTAAGTATGGGTTGGCTCACTGCTCATAGGGCTGTCATGAGCTACTATACTAAAGAGGTAATACGAGAATCTCCTGCTCAACCAAGAGTAGTTTTTAGAGGAATTAGTCAAGCAATGCCAGCTAGGTTTATATCATTTATGAGTGCATTGAGGTTGATGAAAGGAGGATGTGAGGCTTATCTGGCCCACATCATCAATACTAAAGCTGAGCAGGAAACAGAGTTCACAATTGATTTAATTCTAGGTGCTGCTTCTATATCTATTCCTCTATATAGGATGGCACTTGTAGAGCTAAAGGCGTTGAAGGCTTAGCTATAGGAGTTGCTAGAAAAAGGTTTTATTAGACCTAGTTTTTCACCTTAAGGAGCTCCAATTTTGTTTGTAAAGAAGAAAGATGGGATTTTGAGATTATGCATCGATTATAGGCAACTGAATCAGGTGATAGTAAAGAACAAGTACCCGTTGCCTAGAATTGATGATTTGCTTGATCAGTTGTAGGGAGCTCAGGTATTCACTAAGCTGGATTTAAGGTTAGGGTATTATCAATTGAAGATAGTAGAGGCTGATGTAATTAAAAGTGCATTTAGGAGTAGGTATGGGCACTTCGAGTTTTTAGTAATGTCATTTGGGTTAACTAATACCCCGGAAGCATTTATGGCCTTGATGAACAACGTGTTTCAGTCCTACCTGGGCCGCTTTGTGATAGTGTTTATTAATGATATTTTGGTATATTCAAAGAGCACAGAAGAACATGCTGAGCATCTGAGAGTGATTTTACAGATCATAAGAGAGAAACAACTGTATGCCAAATTCAGTAAGTGCGAATTTTGGCTGGATCAAGTAGTGTTTTTGGGGCATATAGTGATTGGACAAGACATATAAGTGGATCTAAAGAAGATAGAGGCAGTAATGAATTAGGAAGCTCCGAGGAATGTGTCTAAAATCTGAAGCTTCCTAGGATTGGCCAGATATTACCAGAGGTTTGTCGAGGGGTTTTCTTTGATCTCAGCCCCTCTGACAAAACTTCTGAGAAAGAGTGTAGTATTCAGATGGAATGAGGAATGTCAGAAGAGCTTTAAAGAGCTAAAGCATCGGTTGACTACGGCACTGGTGTTGACTATTCCATCGAGGATCAGAGGATATGTGATATATAGTGATACATCGTATCAAGGATTGAGATGTTTACTGATGCAGTATGGTAAGGTGATCACCTATGCATCTAGACAACTAAGGTCCCGCGAGATTAACTATCCGGTACATGATTTAGAGCTTACTGCAGTGGTCTTTGCTCTAAAGATATGGAGACACTATCTGTATGGGAAGACATTCCAGATATACTCGAATCATAAGAGTTTGAGGTATCTGTTGAGTCAGAAGGAATTAAACATGAGACAGAAGAGATAGATTGATTTATTGAAGGATTATGACTGTGCAATTGAATACCACTCGGGGAAAGCCAATGTGGTAGCTGATGCTCTGAGTAGAAAGTGTAATACTATTATAGCTCATATTCAATTGTTGAGGTTACCAAACTTGATTCATTTGAGAGCTCTGAATGTGGAGTTGAATCTGGAGCAAGACGAGGCATTAATTGCTACATTGAAGTTGAGGCCGATGTTGCATGATAGAATTAGAAAAGTCCAGAGGAAAGATCCTGATATGGTGAAGCTTATAGGGAAAGTGAAGATGAATTCAGATTTTGAGTTTAAGTTGAGAGATGAGACGCTGTGGTTGAAGCAGAGGCTGTGTGTGCCAAATGTGGATGATCTGAGAAAGGAAATTCTTGAGGAAGCTTATATGGTCACCTATGTTATGCATCCTAGTACTACTAAAATGTATAACACGCTGAAGCAACATTTCTAATGGCCCAGAATGAAAAAGCAAGTGGCGGAGTATGTTTCTAAGTATATGGCATGCCAGCAGGTTAAGGCTAAACATCAGGCTCCAGTAGGGAAGCTACATTCGTTGCCTATTCTAGAGTGGAAATGGTAACAAATTACCATAGACTTTATTATGGGATTGCCAAGAACTCCGAGGCAAAATGATGTTATATAGGTTATAGTAGACCGATTGACTAAGTCGGCCCATTTCTTACCAGTGAGAAAGAATAACTCAGTAGATCAATTGGCTCAGAGATATGTGAATGAAGTGGTCAAATAGCATAGGGTTCCAGTGTCCATTATAACGGACAAGGATCCCAAATTTATTTCAAGATTTTGGAAGGGCTTGCAGTCTGCTATGGGTACAAAGTTGAATTTTAGTACTGCATTTCACCTCAAATAGATGGACAGAGTGAGAGGATAATTAAGATTGTTGAGGATATGCTTAGAGCGTGTGTATTGGAGTTTCAGGGAGCTTGGGATCAGTATATAGGACTGATAGAATTTACATATAATAATCATTACCATAATAGTATCGGAATGGCACCATATGAGGTGTTGTATGGCAGAAAGTGTTGATCGCCTCTGTATTGGGATGAAGAGGGCTTGAGAATAGTTGAAGGCCTAGAATTGATACAAGATACTATGAAGAAGGTGAAATTAATCCAGAGTCGAATTAAAGCGACTCAAGATAAATAGAAGAGTTATATGGATCGACATCAAAGGGACATGGAATACAGTGTGGGAAACAGAGTATTTCTGAGAGTGTCATGTTATAGAGGAGTATTGAGTTTCGGTAAAAAGGGCAAGTTGAGCCCTAGTTATATTAGTTCCTATGAGATTATTGAGAGGGTAGGACCTTTGGCATACAAGTTAGATTTTCCAAATGAGATGTCTCAGTTGCATAACATATTTCATGTGTGTATACTTCGAAGATATCGATCGAATCCAACACATGTGATACTGGCTTAAGAGATTAAGGTTGCTAGTAACTTAAGCTATGTCGAGGGGCTAATTAAGATAGTTGGATGCCAGATCAAGCATTTGAGGAATCGAGTCATTCCACTGGTGAAAGTCCTTTGGAGGAATCACTCAACTGAGGAAGCAACTTGGGAAACGAAGGAGCATATGAGGAGGCAATATCCCCACCTGTTCGAAAAATCATGTAAGAATTTTGAGGATGAAATTTCTTTTGAGGGGAGAATTGTAACATCCCGTTACCTATGTCGAGGCTAGAATAGTAAATATGAGAGATTATTAAGAAATTAGAAAGTGCATTTCATGCTCATGCATTATATGATATGCACCCAAATAGGAATATTGAACTGTTTACACATGAAAATAATTATACATGCATTCATTGACAATTTTAGGGTATAATTGATTTATATATGTGAAAGGTGATTTTTATTGAGAGTTGTGGTTTTTATATGTTGAAAATTGATTTGGACAGTGTATTTAGTGATTTAGAGTTTTTAGTAAATTTTAGGAAAATTTCTGAAATTTTAGGAAATTTTTGGACTAGGAAAAATGCCAAATGGCAGGACAATTGATAAATAGCAATAGAATTAAGAGTCGAATGGCAGTGAAAATTTTTATAAATGAAATTTGGGTCTAATGACATATGTCATTGAAATTTGGAGACAATTGGACTAGAAATTGGAGTTAAATGGATTAGTTTTTAAAAAGAGGTCCAAATGGGACCATAGGAAGGTGACAAGTGTCACCACCACTTGTCACTCATCCCTCACTCATGAATTATACACCCCTTTATTTGAAAGACCAAATTAAGTTTCTTTCATTTTGCTTTTCTCTCCCTCTCTTCGTAAACTTCATCACCTTCTTCTTCTCTTTTTCTTCTTCACGTTTTTGCTTCTCCAATTTGCATACATGTTAAACCTAACCCTCTAATCTTTCACTTACTACTCTTAACTTGCTCTCTTCTTCATTTCTCACAAGAAAACCCAACCAAATCTACCCTAGAATGATGATGGTTGTGAGAGACATGGGGAAAGCTAGGGTTGGTGTGTTTTTGAAGGATTTGAAGATAAATAAAGTAAGTAGCTTGTTAATCTTCATGGTCTTGGTAAATGAAGCATTTATGATGATAGTTTAGTGTTTAATGATCATGAAAGAGAAGTTGAGATATTTGTAACATTGATGTTGCAATAAATAGATGTATGTTCTGTTTTAATGTATTAATGGTATTTATGAGTTGTTTTAAGGAAGGATTGAGAGACTAAATGGTGATGTAGAGGGTGCTGGAAAATGGTGGTTATAACATTTCCACTGATTAAGCTTCTGTCTTTTAGCTATAACTTGTTCTGTAGTTATCCAAATGAGACGATTTTGATCTGGAGTAAACTAGAGACATATGGCTATATTTTTCATGAAGACACCAAATTTTAATTCTATCTTTAAGAGTCTTAAAAATTGACATGAAGTTGAGAACTGGGTGCAATAAATTGGAAGATGAATGCTGGAAAATGTAGCTATAACATATCCACTAATTTTGTTGTTGTGTTTTAGCTATAACTTGTTCTGTAGTTATCCGAATGGGATGATTTTTGATTTGGAATAAACTAGAGACATATGGCTACAATGTTTTTGAAAAAAATCAAATTTTAATTCTGTCTCTAAGAAGTTCAAATTCTGGCTTGAAATTGAGTTTTGACTGAGGTTGTAGTATTACCCGAGACAGAAATCATGTATTCTTGATATTGAATAAACTATATTGATAGATGCCGAATTAGACAAAGGTTTCTTCACAAAAGTTATTAGACAAAGTTTTCTTCGCAAAAGTTGTTTTTTATTCTCTTATCTTTCAAATGATATAAAGTTCATAAGTTTTGAATGTGGGAATTGAGAGATATGAGTTGTACAATTTGACAGCATGATCATGTACAAGCCAAAATTTCAAATGTGCTCAGTCTGTAGTATTTTGAGCATAACTCATATAGTACTGAATCAAATTGAATGATCTTGGTGTCATTAGAAATGTAAGAGATAGGAGAACAATTCTCTAGAAGAAAGTATCCTCAAATTACTTAATTTTTATGGTAAAAAAACATGTAAAGTTGACTCGAAAGTCTGTTTTTAGGGAAATCTAGAATGATGAAATGAGTTATGAATTTTGATTTTAATGGTTTTATTGAGGTATGAATCATAAGTATAAATGATACTTATGTGAGTTTGGATATATTAATTTTTACATGACAAGAATAATAGAGCGATACCCAGGATTATCATGAACATGCATTGTGCATACTTTATATGCATACATGCGCAATAATAAACTCTTATAATTGTGCCAAATTGTGATATGTATATATTGTGTGATATAGAGGAGCAACTGGAACGTCAACATCCAGACATTGCCGGGACTTCTAGGCATTAGCTTCGGGATTGACCTATGAGTAACCTAGATGGTCTCACTCAATTAATTGTTTATGTTAGATTATGTTTAAATTATCTTATGAATGTGAAATTGATTGTGTTGATTCCAAACAATTGATTGTCCCAGGAGTTCTATATTCGGGACTTTATTGGAAGTGCTACTTAAACATGAATATGACTGACTATTTGTTCTCAATTTCAATGTTAAATGCCAAACTAAAAGTTCGATGACAAATGTGAATAAGAAAGAGTGTGAATATGACTGAATGAGTGCAATCATTGAATATGTATGATGCATTTCATTACGTGAATGCATGAAAGATAATGACAGCTGTGACTGGAGGTGCCAGTAAAAGAGCTTAAAGCTCAGAACATGATAAAAGCCTTTGGCTTAGTTGTGCATGTATCCGGTATCCACTAAGGGATATGGGACATTAGTTGATACAGCTCGGTATCTACAAAGGGATATGAGCTAGTAAAAAGGCACTTGGTCACAACAACGTAACCAATGAAACTGAGTTACGTGCTTTGCATTTATATTTGATATATGTATTTTACATGAACGAAATTACCATTATAATTCTTCTGAAAGAGAAAGGTGAAATTTTATTAATATGCAAAGATGTGAAAAATATGTTACATGTATTGATGTGATGCATGAATTGAGTGAACCATCAATGATGGTTATCTCATTGAGTTCGCAAAACTCACCAAAATTGTAACGTTGACTTTTTAGGACCGAGAGATGACTTTAGCTACTAAAAGACGCTATAAGCAGTATAGACTTGTACTTTTGGGAAAAAGAAGAAATGGCGCAAAGGTCAGTCAGTTGGGGTTGGAAGGATTAGATAGACTTTTTTTGTAATTTCCTCTTTCATGTACCATATTTTGTATTAGGCTATAATGATGTACATGTATGGATGTTTGAAAGATACGTTGTATAACATTCGGTTTTGTGAATGAAATGAGGAAAAAATTTGGTTTTAAAATATTGTGACTTTCTTCATGATGTTTTCTAAGAGAACTAAAGGTAGATGATGCCATGTTAAATGAGTGTGGTGATTGAACGTAGTGCACCATTATCATAGGTTATGTATTGGAATGTCCACAGGGTGTTCTGGTATGCATCCCATGGTAACAGTGTGCTACACATAGAGCATGAAATAAATGTCTACTTTATTTTGAGTTTGATCATATTAGTTCTCTGTCATTAGCAATCGATTCGATTAATGACATTTGTAAACTATTTACAAAGCATCATTTCACTTTGGCCAAGGATTTCCTGAATCAAATACTAATCGAGAACAACGAAACATTATCCCTAATTACTTTAGGGTGATGAATCCTATCTTGATCACTCAACTACCTCCATATAGGTCATGCTACATCTAGTGACTACCAATTAAATGATCCATGATTAAATAGATCCTAAGTAGTATCAAAACATAGCAATCCCTATACAAGATAACTTTAATGACCTTAAGTCAAAGGATCACTGATACAATCATCACAATGAGAATTCCGTAGACATATAAGTAATTTTTCAAATAGATTTCTCATATCAGGTCTGTTCAATGAACTTGTTCTCTAATAAACACCCACATGTTTGTTTAAGTATCTCTATACTTTAGCCTATGAGATTGACTACTTTCTTCATAAGGAAAACAAATTTATGCTAGTCTTTTTACATTCTATTAATGTCCAATCTTAATAGAACAATGACTAGGAGCATTTAGGAATAATACATAAATGCAATATGAATCTCATAATCTCATAATTATAATCTCATTATAATTTCATTTGCAATGTACTATTATCCTATGGACTTTACCATATACATCTAAACATGTACAAGATAAAAAATGTCTTTAAATAATTTGTCACTAAACTATAACCAAAGAAATTTTCTATAAGGCATAAACCAACAATAACACCAAGAGAAATAAAGAAATTATTATTAGATTTATTAAAAAATTTAAGATCATTGTCACTGCACACTTATTTAATAGAAACATTAAATTGAGTTTTAATTATAAAAAATTGAATATGAGTAAAAACATGAGATTTTTGTTGCACTAAATATATCCATGCAATGCGATAGAAATTATCTACAGTGTTTAAGAAGTAACGTGCACCAATAATTGTTGTCCTAGTGTAAAACCCCTTAACATCAATATAAATTAAATAAAACAAGTATAAGAATTTGTATTACTACAAGTAAAAGGTAAACGACATTGTTTAGCCAATGGGCATATGCTATAGGGACATTTATTTGGAAAATAAATATTAGAGTTTAAATTAAAAAACTTAAATGACAGACTAGAAATTGGATGACTAAGATGCTAATGCTATAAATCCACATAATCAGGAATAGTAGTAAAGGAAATAAAATGTATAGGTTTGATAGTGAGATAATAAAGTCCATTATTTTCTTTACTTATGTCAATTAGGGTTAGCAATATGTCGGATTGAGCTTGAGTCTTTTTTAGGCCTAAGCCTCCAGGTGTGAGCTTGAGTCTGAGTTCAATCGGACTTGATTAAATTTATATTCAAAATTTTTAAAATTAAAAATAACAGTATTATACTTAAAACAACATCATTTTGACAAGCCTAAAAAAGACTCGAGCCCGAGCCTCAGTCTAGGTTCAACTGGACTTCATTAAATTTTTTTTAGAAATTTATAAAAATTAAAAATAATGTCATTCTAATTAAAAAGACATCATTTTATGTAAAGATTTTAGACTTCAGACCTCATAGTCTAAGATCGGGTCCAGCTTAAAGCCTAAAAGTTTCCAAAAGAAAGAGAAAACTTAACCTGAAGCCTAACACAAAGCTCAATCAACTCAGGTCAGGCCAGACTAGGCTAATTTTTCCAACCATATTGTTAATCACTTTCTTTAATTGAAGGTCTTGAAATATACTATAGTTAGGAAAAAAACTAAAAAGAACAATAAATCCTTGGTAATTATAGTAGCATATAACAAGTTAAATTTAAACTAAGAAATTTATGTAACATCTTTTAAAGTTTTGCCATCTGTGATCTTGTATGAGCTTATATGTGATAAGGAGACATTATCACCACTTGGTAACATAATATATGGACCACAGTGGTCTATTTTGGTTGGCAAAGAATCTACATTGTAGGTTATATGGTATGTACAACACGAGTCTATAACCCATTCATCATTTTAAGAAGGAAGATTTGAAGCTATACTTGCAAAGTTGATAAGAGGATTAGAAACACTTGGTTAAACTAGAGCAAGAATTTATTAGATTTATTCTCATTGAAAAGGTAAGGTTGAACCATTAATGGTACTTTCACTAACTGATACAATTGATTCATTGGAAGTATCATGTTTAGTTTAAGTTCCATCTTGATGGAAGTTTAAATTTTTTTGTTTCTTTTGATATTTTGATTTTGAAAGCCCATTAAGTCCATAATAGTCACAATGATATCACCATCTTATTAAAGTTTGGATTTCTAGGTTTTTTCTTACAACATGATTTTGAATTAACTTCAAGTCCACAATAGTAGTAACAATATTTTGTTTTACCACTGTGTGATTTACTTTAAAAAGCAGTCAAGGTTGAATGTTCTTGATGAGTAGCAGAATTGATTGTGAGGATTGATTGTTGTCTTTCTTCCTCCAATAAAAGAGAGTAAGTTTCGGAAACATGAGGCAATGGATTCATGAGTAGAATTTTGACCCTTAAAAGTATTATATGAATCAGTAATATCTATAAGAAATTGGATTAGATGGCCTCTTTGATGGATATTATCACGTTTTTGGACATTACCATATGTACAAGTAGAGAAATTACTGTATATAGAAAGCTTATCGCTAATCGTTTACTGATAGTATAATATGTTGACTTAAATCATTACTTTATGAATGACTGGCAATAATTCACTAGATTTTAAAGATGCGTACAACATTTTCCTGAAAAAATTTCTCATAAAGACACTGGTGCTTGTATGACACTGGTGACTGGTGCTTGTAAATAAAAGGCATAATTGAGGAATACTGTGTCCGCCTTAGGATCCATTTAGGAAGTTGATTGCTCCATTTTAGGTGTAAAATAAGAAGGCCTTGATGTAAATGTTGATGTACACAAAGTTGTATTAAGAATCAACAAGAATCAATTTTCACTCCACCAAAAGCACTGTGAAATTCTCATGGTGTCAGAGCCAAATGCCCATTGAATGCTAAAATCCCAAAAATTAGACTTGAACTCTAGCCACTATGGCTAGTGGAGAAGTCAATGGGGAAAATATTAAGGGGAATAACGACGAATCCATAATTCTCTCTCCCCTAATACTTACACCCCTCAGTCAATCTGGGAATGTTGATCATACCTGTGCAAATTAGAGGTGAAAACTATGAAGAATGGGGAAGAATAATGTGGAATGCACTACAGGATAAAAAAAGTTCAGGTTTATTGATGGAAATTTGTCTAAACCAATAGATGATTCACTAAAAATTGAAGAGTGGTATATGCTGAATTCGATGCTACTTTGTTTGGATCTTATATACAATCGAACTGAACTTTTGTTATACTATAAATTATATAGAGAATGTATGAGAATTGTGGGAGGACCTTCGACAGAGGTTTTCAATGAAGAAAATATCACACATTTTCCAGCTTAAGGCTAATCTTATTGCAACCAAATAGTAAGGGTAGGCTATCATAATATATTTCAAAAAACTGAAAATCATCTAGGATGAGTTTGGTCAATTATAAATGAGTCCCTGCATGTCGATGTAGCAGCTGCAAGTGCAATATAGTGGCTGAACTAGAGAAGAAACGTGAAGAAAAATGAATCTATCAATTCCTCGTAGGTCTTAATATGCAGTATAAGAGACCATTCAGTCTAATATTTTCAAACATGGAACCACTACTGAGCCTAAGTTGAGTATATTCGATAATTATGTAGGATGAATAGTGTCGGAGTATAGCATAAAGCAAAGAAGAATGAGGGGATGCTATAGGCTTTGCAATACATGCGAGTATGGGGGGTTCTAGTTGCTGTTGCATGTTTAAAAGACAAACACAATAGCTATTCTCACTATGGTAAAACAAGATAAAATGCAGGAGTGTTTTCAGATTATGAGATACCCCAAATGATGGGCTAACAGACCTCAAGTGACTAGAAAAGGAGTGGGTCACCAAGTAGGGACTAATGGTGGTGGACATGGACAAGAGGCTTGAGCGAATGCAACCTAGGCTAGTATGAGTGATGGGTAGCAAGCTGCTCTTACAAATGAATCTAACTACAGTGGCATACCGAGGCTAACTAGAGACCATAATAGGCAACGCTGATTAATTTTTTAAATGCTTTTAAATTAGGAGGAATTAAATGTTTGTCTATTAAGAAAATTTTAAGTGAATGGTTAATTGAATATGGAGCATCTCATTACATGAATGGAGACATTGAATTATTGACTAATGTTCACAAGATCACACCATGCCCAATAGGACTTCCCAACAGGAATCAAACAGTTGCAATAAAGGAAGGAAAATTACATTTGGGTGAAGATGTTTATTTATATAACGTGTTCTTTTGTGCCAAATATGAATTTCACTTTATTGTTTGTAGCAAAAATCTTAAGAGAATTGAATTGCATTGTTGTTTCCACTTATAGACTATATGTGACACAAGACCGAACTTTAAGAACCTTGATTGGAGTGAGTGAAAAGCATGATAGGGTCTTTTTTTTTGAAGGCGGTATCAATTCGAGCAAATAAAGCAGGAGGAATAAAGTTGTGAGAATTGTGGAATAGAAGAATGGGACACCCTTTTGAATAGATACTGTCTTTTTTTATTTTGGTAGTGGTCATGATTTATTGGAACCTTAGGATGCATGTTATAAGGTAAAACAAACTTGAGATGTTTTTTCAAATAGTAAAAATAAAGCCATTGACTGCTTTTTTTTGATATATTGTGATTTATAGGAGGTGTATAGAGTGCTTATGTCTTGTTGTGCAATTTATTCTAAACTATTGTTGATGACTTCTCATGTGTAGTGTAGGTCTATTTGTTGCTTGAAAAAAGTGAAGTTTCACTAGTCATTAAGAATTTTTTTGCCATAACTGAACGATAATTTAAGAAACAAGTGAAAATTGTTCGTAGTGACAATAGGAAAGAATTTACTTATCTAAAATCATATTTTAAAGAACACATTGTAGTGCATTAAACATTATACATAGACACCCCTTAATAAAATGGACAAGTGGAACAAAAATATAGGCATATACTAAATATAGCTAGGACATGACATTTTTAGGTAAGCTTGCCCATACAATTTTGGGGAGTGTGTGTTAACTATTGGTTACTTGATAAATAGAACTCCCTCTCCACTTTTTAATGGGAAACTTCGTATAAGATTTTGTTTTGGAAGACATCTCAGTATAACTAGTTGAAAGTTTTAAGTTGTTTTTATCATGCACACCGAAATGGTCACAATAAAGATAAGTCTGATGAAAAAAGTAGAAAATATTTGTTTTTAGGGTACCATATGGTCATAATTGTTAGCTCAAGGATTATAATTAATGATTTTGATGATAACTATATAATAGTTCAAATTTCAAATTAGATTTATTTCTTTGTATAATTTAACGATCTTATTCTCAAAAGGAAACAAAATCATAAGAAATACACTTTCTTTCTTACAGAAACCTTCATTATGACTTACCTTAATAAAAATGGTTTATCCGAAAGGATCCTACTAATTATGGAGGGCGTATATTAGCCACATGAGTTTTGGAAGACTTGTTTAGGCAAAGATGACATCAAAGTTATTTAGATCTAGTTAACTAAGGATGCAAGATGAAATAATGGCTGGTTGAAGAATTGACTATTTAAGGAAGAGTCAATGCAACTGTAAAAAAAAAACGATATAGAAGCTTGTGAAGCTATATTGTCAAAACTCAACAAAAGCATATACATTCTTAAAAGTGATATCTTTGTAAAAATTCTCTTATGCATTAGAAAGTAAAATTCTGTTAAGAGAGATTACCGAAGCTCATATATAGTAATCCTTTTCTTTTTATTTAAGAGCTTGTAAAGGCTAGTGAAATACTACTAATGTGGAAGGTTGAAGAACCTTGAAAAATATTAACTTGTGAGTTTGGAGAGGCTCGTCAAATTACTACTTGATTTTATAGTTAAACACTCAAGTTGAATACTTAGGGACTGGAAGTAGGCTTAGGTTAGAAGCTGAACTAGTATAAATTGACTACGTCCTTCTTCTCTCTCTCTCTCTCTCATTATCTTTTATTTTTCCGCATTATATTGTGTGTGTGTTTATTTCAGAAAGAGACTCCTTCACTTGTATAATATGTTCCTTATGTTTTTGACTTACTGACAATTCTTTTCATTTTAACAGGCACCTTCTTTTTATTATTTCAACATGACTCATACTTTAGCAGGATCCTATGATTTAACAGGCTACTATCATCTGACAGGCTCTTATTATTTTAAATTTTTACAAGCCCTTGCCTTTATACGAATTGAAAGTAACTTACAAAAAAATTTTTAAGTCACACATAATTCACCCCCTCTTGCATGTGTTTCCTTTCTCATTTAGTATCAAAGCAAGGTTTCATATTTATTGTGTTTTATAGTACGTGATAGATCATGGCAAACACCTTGATAAGTTTTGAAGGACAATCCGTCTCAAAGCCTCCTTACTTTAATGGAAATAACTACTCATACTAGAAAGAGAGAATGACCATATATCTCCATTATGTAGATATTGAAGTATGGCAAGAAATTAAAGTTGGAGCTACAATTCCCACTTCTGATAACATAAAAGTATGGATTGATGCTGACAGGAGAAATGCACAACTAAATGTTAAATCAAAACATCACCTGATATTTACGTTGTCTCCAGAAGAATATAAAAAGATATCCTACTGCTTTACAGCAACAAAAATGTGGAACAAACTACAAGTCACATTTAAAGGAACAAATGAGGTAAAGAAGCATAGAATAAGTCTTTTACTGCAATAATACGAAACTATTGGCATGAAATAAGGGGAGACCATAAACAAATTCTTCAATTGCTTCAACAACATCATCACGACCTAAAAGAACTTGGAAAAAATATATCTCAATAACGAGCTCGTAACGAAGATTCTGAGTTCACTACCAAAGGAATGGAGACCTAAGATAATAGCTCTAGAAATGACAAAGGATTTAGACACTATTTCACTCGATTGGCTTCTAGGAAATCTGGATCCATGAAATTGAGCTTAGGTGAGTGAAGGATTCTACAGAAAAGAAATGACACTAAAGTAATTAACGAGTCAAATAGTGATGAAATTAACACTGAGTTGCAAATAGACGGAGATGATGAGTTCAACTTATGGTTAGAAAAAATGCTCGCTTCTATAAAAAGAAGCCGATGAAGAAAAGAGAAGGAAACAAGAAAGCTAGAAACAACAAATTCCTATCAAAAGGCAGCAGTAGCAATAACAATACACAAAACAATTAAATCATATGCTATCATTGCAAGAATCCTAAACACACAAGAACAAAATGTCCTCTTCTTCAAAAGGACAAGTCAGAGAACAAAAAATCCAGAAAGCAAGCGATAAATGCAGCCTAGTCAGATGAGGATTATGAAAACTTTGAAGAAGAAGAACTAGAAGAAGTCAGCAACATTTGCTTTATGGCTGAATCAAAAGACGATGAGGTATATTATTCTAACTTTAATATTAAAGTTGATGAATTGAAAGGTGCATGTCATGAATTATATGATCAGTACAAAAGGTTAACATTGAAGTATTTCAAAGAAGTTGAGAAGTCCAAGAGCAATGATGCATCTCTGAATAGTAAGATTAAATCATTAGAATCTAAGAATGAGAAGTTGGCAACAAGGAATATGTCTCTTAAGGTTGATTATAAGCAAAAGGTGTCTGAAAAGGAAGTTATGGAGGAAAGAGTAGCTAAGTTAGAAAATATGCTACTAAAAAACGATTTTAATAAGGTAAGATAATTAGAAGAAAAAGTAATCACCTTAGAACTTGAAAAGGGGAAAAGTACTGGAAAGATCTTATCTCTAGAAAAAAGATATGGAAAATTTCGTTGATGCAAGGAAGAATCATGACGCATTGCTTGATAGTGATAAATACATTTTTGGTATGGTCGGAATAGAGTAGATTGAAAATAACAATATTAGGCGATATAAAAACTTCTTTGTTAAATCCAGCAGTAGCTATAGCTAATATAGTAGTAATGTGACCATTTTACCATAATAATCGTACAAAACAGATGAATGATAGTTATGATTTTTTCCACTCAGCAAGTGTTTTGTATGATTATTATGGTAAACATAGCCACATTAGTCATTCTTGTAATTTTCGTAAAAAGATATTATCTCATATGTATGTTTGGAGACCAAAAGGTCAAACTACTAACCCGAAAGGACTCAAAAAAATTTGGTTACCTAACTGTTTGAGACACATGACAGGTGAAATATCACACTTTAACTACATTAAAAGAAAAGATGGAGGTAATGTTGTCTTTGTAGACAAAAATAAAGTAAAGGTCACCGAAATTGGTAAAATTGGTAATTCTGACTCTACCTTAATTGATAATGTTCTCTTTATTGATGATTTGAAACATAACTTGTTGAGTGTGAGTTGGCTATGTGACAAAGATTACAAAGTCATTTTTTATGCATCTTATTGTGAAATTGTTGATATTTAAAATGATAATATTGTGTTTGTTAGTCCTAGAAATCAAAATATATATTATGTTCAACTAGAAGACATGTCCTCACAACATGTTAAGTGTTGTCTCTCTAGAAAAGGATTCATTTATCTAGCACAGAAGATTTAGACATGCCAGCATAAGCATTCCATCAAAATTGTCCAAAAACAAGTTAGTGAGCGGACTACCAAGCTTAAAGTTCGAAAGCAATTAGGTTTGTGAGGCTTATTTAAAAGGTAAACAAGTCAAAAGTAGCTTTCTTTTTAAAAGTATTATATCTATTAACCAACCACTTGAACTTGTGCACATGGATTAATTCGGTCCCACTAGGACTCAAAGTTTTACTGTTTTACATTATGGTTTTGTTCTAGTAAATGATTACTCCTAATTTACATGGGTTTATTTCTTATGAAATAAGGATGATGCTTTTGAAGTGTTTGAGAAGTTTTGCAGAAAAATTCAAATAGAAAACGGGTACTACATCACTTCAATTCAGAGTGATCATAAAGGAGAATTTGATAACAAAAAGTTTGAAGAATTCTATAACAACAGTGGTATAACTCATAACTTCTCTTGTCCAAGGACGCCTCAACAAAATGGAGTGGTAGAGAGAAATAACAAAACTTTAGTTGATATGGTTAGGACCATGCTGTGTGAAAATGGATTACCTCATGGATACTGGGTAAAAGCAGTAACCACAACATGTTATGTACTTAAAAGCTGTCTTATAAGACCTATTCTAAAAAAGACCCCTATGAGCTACGGAAAGGAAGAAAATCAAATGCTGTTTACTTTTAAGCATTTGGGTATAAGTGTTTTGTGCTAAACAATAAAAAAGAAAACTTTGGAAAATTCAATGCGAGATTAAACAAAACTATTTTCTTGGGCTACAGTACCGCTAATAAAGGATTCAGAGTATATAATAAAAGAACAAAGAAGATAAAAGAATTGATACATGTAGTATTTGATGAAGCACTACCTTCGACAACAGCAACTGACTCAAATGATAAAGAGCATCCATTGGTTCCTAAAAGTACATCGGAGATTCAAACTACACCTATAATAGCTTCAGAGTCACAAAATCAAGAAGGCCCCTCTAAAGATAGAACAAAGCAGGCTCCTTCATCTCAGCAGGAGCCTATGCAACGAAAAACACTGAGAGAATGGAGAGGTTTTAATACACATCAATATATTCTTCAATATATTCTTAGAGACCCCTTTGAAAGTATAAGAATAAGATCATTGCTCAAGAACAACTTTGTGGCTCTCTTCTCACTACTAAAACCAAAGCTTGTTAAAGAAGCTCTTACTGATGAGAGTTGGGTCTCAGCTATAAAAGACGAGCTAAGTTAGTTTGACAAGAACAAAGTATGGAATCCAATGCCTCATCCACAAAACAAGTTAGTTATTGGAACTCATTAGGTATTTCGAAATATACTTGATGAAAATGGTAAGGTGGTAAGAAATAAAAGTAGACTTATAGGTCAAGGTTACATTCAACAGGAAGGTATTGATTTTGATGAAACTTATGCACCTATTGCTAGATTGGAATCGATTAGAATTTTACTTACGTTTGATGATATAGAAACTTCAAGTTGTTCCATATAGATGTTAAAATTGAATTCTTAAATGGCTACATTAACGAAGAAGTATTTATTAAGCAAGCCCCAAGTTTTGAAGATGAAAACCATCCAGATTACGTGATGAATTTTACCAAAGCTTTGTATGGTTTAAAGCAGGCTCCTCACGCATGGTATGAGAGGTTAAGTAACTTTCTACTTAAGAATAACTTTGAAAGATGAAAGGTCGATAAAACCTTATTTATTGAAAAAAAGAAAATGATTTACTCATAATGTAAATATATATCAATGACATAATATTTGGTGCTACTAATCCATCCTTCTGTGAAGAATTCTCAATAGTAATACAGGGGGAGTTTGAAATGAGCATGATGGGAGAATTGTCATTCTTTCTCGAATTACAAATAAGGCAAACAGAACAAGGAATCTTCATTAGCTAAGAAAAATACACAAAGAAACTCATCAAGAAATATCATGTTGAGAATGCCAAACCGATGGGCTAGGGATTACTTTTGACTTATTTTGTTAAACTCCCATTTTATTCAATTGAATGAAAGTTGTCTTTGATAATTGTTGATCATTTTTATATCCTGTAATAAATCGAGAGAGTGAGTAAGGTTATTTGTGTACGATTGTAAAACGAGAGTTCGCAACATATAAACTTATAATCATTGCGTTAATTGATTAGTTATTACAGAGATCTCGGCTAGTTCAATTGATCACCCATAGGATAGCTTAATAACTAGTTAAATTGGTGGAGTGATTGGGTAGGTTGAGAGATCGTACAGTTGTGCATTAGTCTATGTTTTTCTAAGTAATTGGCAGGTGTTTCTTGCATAATAGTTTATTATTGTTGTATTTTAGGATTCATTTTGTATGTTTTCATTTAGTTTGACCTTCATTGTGTTCTTTTATGTTTGATGTTAATTTAGGGCAAGAATTGATCTTCTTTATGTAGGATTGAAGAATTAGCGACTTGGCGATTGAGCTAGAGAATAAAGGGGAGAAGAGAAGAGGAGACAATCCATTACAAAATCCCACGATAATGAGAATCATACCAATTCCCTTGATCGTGGGAAGTTTAATCCGAGACATTATGCGGGGTTCAATTAAACTTTAGCGTTTTTGAACTATAAAATATATTAAACCTATATAGATAAAAAGAGTTGAAACCCTATGTAGAAAAGAGCCTCCTTGAGTGAAGAATACAAGTTTTGAGTCTCGAGGAAGGTGAAGATTCAAAGATTATCAACAACAATTAGGAAAATAGCACATCAACATAAAAAATTCTAGACTTTGACAAAGAAGAGAAGAAGTTTTCTTTATTCAATTTTCTGTGTTTTTTATCTCTTCTAATCTTTGTAAAATGGAATATTTGAGTGTTGATGATGTTATGGAGACCATGACTAGATGATTTAGTTTTAGGGATTACTTTTGGCCTATTTTGTTAAACTCCTATTTTATTGAATTAAATGAAAGTTGTCTTTGATGATTGTTGATCATTTTTATATCCTACAATAAATCGAGAGAGAGAGCAAGGATATTTGTGTAGGATTGTACAATGAGAGTTAGCAACCTATAGACTTACAATCATTGTGTTAGAGTAGTGCTCTAAAGGCAATCACCTTTAGTACTTTTATACAAACTTTATTTTGATTAATAAAGCAGAAGGTATATTTCATTAATTTGATATTCATTTATGTATGATTTGATATTGATCTTAAATCGAATTAATGAAGTCCATGATACAAAACAGTGTATGAAGGAAATCATGATGAGATCATGATAATGAGATTCCTATCGTGTGCAATTATGTTAGTATCTAAATAATCTCTAGTTATAGGATTAATAAGACAGGACAATATTAATCTGGAAAGACTAGAATATATTATACTCCTTGATTTGATCAAGCAGTGGACCTTATAAATTGTAAGCATGAGATGTTTAGAGTTAATATGCGGATGCTTACTAAGGATAGTAAATACATCGGATGACCCGCTATGAGATTATCATATGGATGATCTATCAAATGTCAATGATTAATCTCATCATAGCAATGGTGCAAATATCCTTAAACTTGAGATATTCAAGGATATCTTGGATATAAATCCTATACTTTGACACCATTCCTTATTACCTTAAGACGAGGTCGCTTTTAGGACGGTGATTGTGTAAAACTGCTTATGTTTGAAGGTAATTGGGTAGCTTGCAAAGGATTCACCACTCCTGATAGAAGGAGATGATACCTATGGCCTTGTGATGGGGTCATTACTTAGGAGTCTCTAGCCAGAGCAGTTATTTGTCATAAAAAGGGTCTTCAATGACACATATGAGTAATGACATCCTAAAACAAGAACTAACATCACTTGGACTAGATGTGATGTAGTCAATCTAGTGGGAGTTGACATATATCCCATACTTCGAACCAAGTGGGGTATAGTATGGTGAAAGGATGAATTGCACAGTAATTGTCTATAGAAAGGTTCATAAGTTGGATAATTAACTATCAAAGAGTTTGTCTATTAATCCACTTATATTCTGGCAAATAGGAATCATGATGTGTTTGAATTAAGAGTTAATTCAAGTGCCTGAAATAGCTAGGAACCTAAGGGTCAAATGCATAAAATATTGGATGAAAAACAAGTGTGTATGGCCTATTTTAAGCAGGCCACGATCGTGCATCATAGGGCCACAATCGTGGCCTAAGTCGAGATATGCCACGATCGTGGCAGAGGCCCCGAAATGATATATAAGTGAGTTCTTCACTTATGTATACAAACAACTTTCGCTTCTTACACACTTAAGTGATAGAGAAAGGGTTCTAGAAATGTTCTAGAGAGAGTGAGAAGAGTTCTTGAGTTATCTTCTTGCGATTTATGTAAATGTTGTATAAATCAACTTGCATGTAAGATAACCTCGACCTGTCTTCTATCATATTAAACATCTACTTGAATTCATCAAGTTTAGTGTTCTAAAATCCTTACACATTGTTTCATCTTCCTTATTTGCATGTTCCTGGGTGATCAAGGAAGGGTTTGGTATTTGTAACAACCCAAACAAAAAAGAAGGTCATACACAAGGTAAAAAGTTTTGTTATTTCATGTTCTTTACATATCCTTGCATGCATGTGAGATTCTGTGGTTTCCAAGTTGTCATGGTGTCAGAACATTGATTCCAACACTTCTGCTACATCCGCATGCATGTGATGCATGCAACCATGGCTAACCCAACAGTGGCATCAGAGCTTGTTTGTGCATGTAATAGATGATGTATTGAACATGTGCAAAGTGTTTGCTGGGTTGTGAGTGACTTGCATGTCGTTTTGGAAAAATTCATGTAAATTCTAGAAAATTGTTTTTTTTATTCTGCTTTCTCTGAAATGTTTATAGGATGTTATATTATGTTTCTGGAAAAGGATATTGTAATTGAATGTCATTTGCTATTTTATTTTGAATTTATATCTAGACTGTTCATATATTGATTCCTAGGATTTTCTGGAAAACTGATTGCATGTGCTAACTTTGAAAATTTCGTATTAATTCTATAAATATTGTTTTTCTGTTTTTCTTTCACTAAAATGTTTATTAGATGTTATATTATGTTTTTGAAAAATAAAAATGTAATGGACTATCATTTGCTATTTTATTACGAATTTAGTTTCAGATTGATGCATGTATGATGTTCTGGAAATTCTAGAAATGTGATGAACATGCATAGATGAAAAATTCATATTAATCTTTTTAAAAATTGTTCTTATAAATTTTATGCATGCATATGCAAGATGAGATGTTTCCACCTATATGAGATGTATGACACTTGTTGTTTTGTCTAGTGCTAGAAGTAATGTGACAAGTGTCATACACATATGATGTGTTAGTTTATTCCAATTTTTAATAAATAAATCCTAGGAATTAGTTTCTAGAATTTATTATTAGACACATTTAGAATTTGTATAAGACTCTGGAACTTTTCTAGAATTAATTGAATTTGATTCAATTAATAAATAAAGTCAAAGTCAACATTAGTTAACTTTTTAAAACTTGGAGTTGACTTACTTAATGACTTATAATGTATGTATTTCGATTATGAGACCTAAATAAGGTTCTTATGTGATAAGA
>JANQAP020000546.1:1716847-1729886 GCA_026874005.2 Erythroxylum coriaceum | reverse complement strand
TGCAAATACGAGGCATAGATAAATTATCTAGTCCATGGCTTTATCATGGTGAACGTAAGGAAGCAAGTTGTAGTAAAAGTGGTGGTATAAGTTATGATGATAATAATAATAATGATGTAGATGATTGTGATGTTAATGATGATGGTGATGATGGGATTGACGAGGTGTTAGACGATTATGGGAATTATATGGAGACTATGAATGAAACAAGTATGCCCAACATAATTGGTAGTATAAATGAAGATAATTTTATGAAGTTATTGAAAGTTGCTCAAGAAAAATTATATCTAGGGTGCTCAAATTTCTCACAACTATCTTTTGTTATCAAGTTGTTGGATTTGAAGGTCTATAATAAATGGAGTAATAAGTCTTTTGACATGTTAATTGGCTTACTTAACGATGCCCTACCTGTTGGACACAAATTGTCAAAATCTTACGATGGTGTAAAGAAATTATTAAGGGACCTTGCATTATGATATATTTCAATTCATACGTGTAAGTATGATTGTGTTCTATTTTGAAAGGCAAGTAAAGATGTTCAGAAGTGTCTGATTTGTGGTACATCAAGGTGGCAAGTGGATGATGGGAGAGGGAAAAAGATACCGAATAAAATCCTTTGATACTTTCCTATTAAACCACGACTACAAAGACTTTTTGTCACAAAAAACAGCGATGGATATGAGGTGGCATAAAGAGAAACGCATTGATGATAACATTATGCGTCATCTAGTAGACTCAATTACATGGAAAGAATTTGATAAAATGTTTCCATGGTTTGCATAAGATTTTCATAATGTTCGACTTAGATTAGCTTCAGATGGATTTAATCCTTTCGGTACTATGAGTACTTCATACAGCATATGGTTGATAATTCTAGTGCCATACAATTTACCTCCATAAAAGTGTATGAAGGAACCTTTTATGTTATTGTCTTTGCTTATTCTAGGTCCTACTGCTCCTGGTAAGGGTATCAATGTCTACATGTAACCATTAATTGACGACTTAAATGATCTATGGGAATTTGCAATACAAACTTTTGATATTGTTCAAAGTGAAACATTTATAATGCATGCCATTTCGCTATTTTGTAGACTATAAATGATTTCCCAACTTATGGGAATTTGTCTAGGTGGAGCACTAAAGGGTATATGTCTTGTCTTATGTGTAATCATCAAACTTATTCAATTAGGCTATAAAGTAAAATATGTTATACGATCATCGTCATTATTTAGAACATAAGCATAGATGGCGAAAAAGTAAATTGTTTAATGGCAAAGCAAAATTAGGTGAAGTTTCGTTGCAGTTGTCTGGTGATGATATTGTTTACCAGCTATCACATTTGGGTGACATTACACTTGGAAAACACTCAAATAATAGAAAGCAAAAGAGAAATGATGTTGAACTTAATTGGACAAAAAAAAACATATTTTTCGATTTGGCGCATTGGAAGGAATTACTATTGAGGTATAATCTTGATGTGATATATATTGAGAAAAATATTTGTGAGAATATTTTAGGAACTATGATGGAAATTGATGGGAAATCGAAAGACACAATTAAGGCTAGACTTGACTTGGAAGACATGAATATTAAAAAAGACTTGCATTTGAAAAGAAGAGTTGATGAGTCATACATTATTTCCCCTACTTATTACAACATGTCAAAAAAAGAGAAACGATTTTTCTGTCAATTTCTCCAATCAGTAAAGTTTCCTGATGGGTATGCATCAAATATAGACCGTTGTATGAATGTTAAAGAAGGAAAAATATTAGGGTTGAAAAGCCATAATTGTCATGTACTTTTGCAACGATTACTTCCTGTTGGAATATGTGGGTATTTACCGAAGGATGTGCCCATAACTTTAGGTCAATTGGGAGAGTTTTTTAGCAATTATATTGCAAGACACTTAAAGTTGAAGAGCTTGACAAAATGAAAAAAGACATAGCTTTCATTCTATGTAAGCTCGAACTAGTATTCCCCCCATCATTTTTTGATTTTATGGTTCATTTGATAATTCACTTAACATATGAAGCAAAACTCTGTGGACCAGTTCAATTTCAATGGATGTTCCTGATTGAAAGGTAATTCATATTAACTTTTACTTTTCTTAAAGTTATTTATTAGTAACAATTCCTAATATTTTACATTTTGTTCAGGTTTTTATGTTTTCTTAAGCATTATGTTAGTAATAGAGCTCGATCTGAAGGTCTATTGTAGAGGCTTATATAGCAAATGAATGCTTGACATTTTGTTTAATGTACTTAAGTGATGTGGAGACAAGATTTAATAGATAAGAACGTAACTTTGATTTTGATGAAGAGGGTGGGTTGTCAATTTTCTCCCCAAAAGTTAGGCCACTTGATGTGGGTAAATATGTGGAGTTAACTAAAGACGAATTCCAAACCACCTATTGGTATATTTACACAATTGTGAGAAAGTTGATATATATATGGAGTATGTATATCCCTTTTAATTCAAACAATCATATTAGAATTTGGTTTATTGAATCTCATTTCCTTACTGTCTTTTACTTTTTTAAATAAAGAGCACAAAGAGGCCATTCGTAGCAAAAGGATTATTAATGTTGAAGAAAGACATAAGCTAAAGATTGTATCATGATTTAGAAATCGAGTAAGTTACATATTGATTACATATTATGAACATATGACAATTTATATGTTAGAATAACTTTTAATTTCATTTTGATTTACAGATGATACGCTTGCATAACTATAATATGCAAGAAGTAACAACAACATTATATAGTTTGACATGTGGGCCTCATATTTGTGGGAAAAATATAAAGATTGCATTGTTAATGGGTGAGATTTCACATACAAGATCGAAATAATTGACTTAGAAGTCAAATTTGTGGGGTTGCTATTAAGGGATGCCATGAAGACAAATTTATTGACTTTTACGGTGTCATCTCTGAAATAATAGAGTTGCTCTACATCAAGGATACAAATGTTGTTCTATTTAAGTGCAAATGGTTTAATCTTACTAACATGAAAGTGAACAGGAATATTACTAACATTAATATGAGTAAGACATGGTATAATAATGATTTTTGTGTCTTTGCAAGTCAAGTGAAGCAAGTTTTCTACCCCAACGATACTGTATTGGGTAGCAATTGGAAGATTGTTTAAAAATTTCAACATCGAAATGTCTTTGATTTTTTTAAAAGGGATAATGGTCAATTCAATGAGGATGCATATAAAGTTTATCAAGGTATTGGATTGGAGTTCAATAATGAAGCCATTCGAATAGAAGATGCAGATATATGATCATTCCATAGGAGAGATATTGATTCGAACATAGTCCAACTGGATAAAGTCCAACCCAATTTTTTCAATCAAACAGATGAAGACTATAATCAGGATTAATTAAATGACAATGATGATACTTTGGCCGAATATATGAGTGATGAAGAACCCAATCATAATGTAGATAATGATTTTCAAAATCTTGATCATGATGATTGAATGTAAATAAGTTGTTTATATTGTTTGAAATGTTATGTTCATATTTGAGTTATGTTGTTGATGTTTTACTTATGTTTCTTCAGGATGAATCAATGCGTATTATTGATGTTATACTTATGTTTTACATGGAATGTTGGTGTTTGATTGCTGAATGTTTAGTTCTTACTTTTGTTTGACTTATATTCATAATGTTGATGTTTGAGTAAAGATAATGTGTTATGTTGATATTCCATTTATAGATATTCAATATAATGGGACTTGGAAGAAACAAGGGAAAAAGGGTGGCACCTATTGAAGATGTTCCTCCCCCACAACGATCAAATCAATCTGCCCTATCGATGAAAGCAGTCAACAACAACCTATATCTACCTCAACTAGTGCTGAGAGATCTTCAGGTTTGTTATTGTTAACCACCTATATTTACAGTTATGCTCAAATATATATTTACATGTTAAATATGTTTTTCTTATTATTATTCTTTTATTATCAGGTTCTAATACCGGCATAAGAAAAAAGGTAAAGGTATCACTAAAGGATTTAAGTTGCAACACATGAATGTTGCAATAAACAACAAGTTGTCTGTACATATTGACCCTACGCAATGTCGTCCTATTGATAAGATCCATTCAGCAAAATTGTCCAGTGAGTTGACATTCATTATTAGGAATGAATTGTCATGCCTTCAGCATACTAGACAGTTGAAGAAAGACAACATGTTATAGAATGCTTTCGACAAAGTTTAGGTAATTTTTAAATTCATTTTATTATATGCATTATGGTTTTACTTATTTAAAGAGTAAGTTAACTTATACATGTTATTCACATATGAAGCTCAATATCGTCGATATCGAGAATCTTGAAGTTTCAAGTTGTGTCAGTTCACTGTTGAAACAAAGGGCAAAGGATCATTGTTATCGACTTCATAAATACTACAAGTCTTTTCCTTTGGATGAGAAGGCAAGGAGACATGTTCAAGAATGAGTGACTTAAGAAAATTGGAGTCAAATGTGTGATTATTAGGCCTCTGTGAAGGTTCAAGTTTGTCTTCTTTCTCTTCATATTTCCTTCCATTAATTTTGTTTTTGCATTTAATGACTAGTTCTTCTCTTTATTTAGGAAAAGTGTGAGAAAGTCAAAGCTAACAGAGCAAAAATGAAAACTTCTCACAACACCGACTCCAAATCATTTATTCTCGTACAACAAGAATTTGTTAATGTAATGTTTACAAGTTATTATTCTATTAATTAATACAATATAATCTATTGTGTTCCAATTTTTTATTCATATAATAGAGTCAAGACTCAACTACATGGACAAGACTCTACAAGCTGACATACTACAAGGAAGTTGAAGACTGAACGTCTAAAGAGGCGTAAAATAATTATGTAAGTATAAACATTTTAATTTTAGAGTTTATGTATTTATGTAATACTAAGTCATAATATTTAAATTATATCTCAATTTTGTGTTTTAAATTATAAGACAAGATATAGGAGTTGTTGCAGAGAACATTGTCTGACGGGAATGAGCTCAATGTAAATAACATTTGCAACAATGTCCTTGGTACAAGATCAGGGTATATCAAAGGTCTTGAGCATGACCCTAAGCCAGTTGGTTCATCATCATTAAGACCAACATATGTAACAATGCTTCAAAAGAAGAACCAGTCGCTTAAGGCTCAGTTACAATGTAATGAAGAAAAGTTAAATCGTACTTAAAAAAATTACAACGTAATGAGCAAAAACTAGACCGTACTAAAAGAGAGTTTACCAAGCTAAAAAATATGATCAAACAAATACTTAGGTCACAATATGTCAGTAGTAGTGACGATGAGGAGTCTTAGTTTGTCGATAAATTTTTTTTCTTAAATTTTGTAATTAACATTTAATTACATGTTTTTGTATAAAATGCAGCTCATTTTTAATTATGAAATATTTTTATTTTAATTTAATTTATTATTATTTAAAAATATGTTACCATAATAATTACAAAATGTGACTAAATTATAATTCAAACCATGTTAAAGACAATAACATGAACTAAAAATTGTGTTAATAATTACAATTAAATATTAAATTGGTAATAAGGAAGGTAAATTAAAAATAAATATTCGTCACTAAAAGTTTTTAGCTACAAATATAAAATTGTCATCAAATCTTTTTAGCTACTCTTTCCATAACGTCTCTAATATCATTTAGCTACGCTTTAATTTTCGTAGCTAAACATATTCTGCTACGAAAATAAATTGTCAGTAAACATTATTATCTACGCCTAAGTTAACGAAGCTAACTACCTTTACCTACCAAAATTAAGCGTGACAATAAGTGATCTATGACTATTTCTCCTCTCATCGCATATTCTTATTAGCGACGAAGTAATGATCGTAGCAAAATTTTTTGGGAGACAATTTCTTTAAAACATCAAAAATAAATTTTTTCTACCGGGCTTTTGCAACCATTTGTTCAACAATTTTTTTAGTCACTAAATACATTTTGTGACAATTTTGTTTCTTCCAACGACGTTATATTTTGTCACCAATACTGTTCTCTGTCGTAATGAATTGATAAGTAGTAATTATTTTGTTATAAACCTTTTATTAACTTCTTCTCTCTAGCACCTCTCCTCCTGAAAACTCATAAGAAATCAAATCAGTTTCACTTAATTAAAAATACATAATTAATAATATGTAAAACTATCAATAATCATCAAATAATGAATAAGATGTAAAAATATTATTAGGATAATAATCTAAACTATCCACTCTGTTACGTTTAAACAAACAAAACATATTTATATTTTTTATATAGAGATGCAAAAGAAGTTATAAATTTAAGGAAAGATATCTGTTTACAATTACAAAATTTTGCATATATAAGAAATTAATATCTAATATAATTTTCAAAAAATAAATTATATTATAAATTTAAAATACTTATTTTAAAAAAACTAATACACTTCTATTAATAGAGAATAACTTCAAAATTTTATGGAATATGTAAAGATAATATTTAAAACAAATTGCACTTTTTATAAATTAATTCTAATTTTTACTACTTTTATATTATGTTTTAGTTGTTATAATTTTTAAAATATTTTAAAATTATAAAATCAAATTCACTATATTACCACAAATATATGTGAAAATAATTATAATAACATTTTAAAATTATATTTTTTAATAAATGTGATAACTTTCTTATAATTATATATTCAAAATATTTTTATATTATATTTTTATTATTATAACATATATTAACTTGTAACACATAATAATTGTTTTCACCATAAAATATATCATATATACATAATCTAAATAATAGTAAATTAAGAATTAATTTTTTGATATATGTGAATTTATTTTCACATTTTAAAAATATATATATATATATATATATATATAGATAGATAGATAACACAATACTTTATTTAATTGTTAGATTTACTAATTAAATTTTTAACTTTAATATTATAAATACTTAATGTGCATGCTTATATTTTAAAATAATTAAAATATATTAACAATTAAATATTTTAGATATTTATAAATTTTGTTATAAATGAAATTTTTGTTATCTCGTTTGAATATACCTAGATTTTAAAATGGCTAAAATATTTTTAAGATTTTAGAGTATTATTATTATTATTGTTGTTGTTGTTGTTGTTATTAATAAAACTAAATGTATAACTTTAATTGCATATATCATGTACATATTTCAACACAATTTAATTTTACATATAATTAATGTAGAAATATTTTTGAGTTGGATAGTAATGTTTGAAAGTGTTTAACAAAACCTTGAACATTTTGAAATTCTCACTTATGCAATTTCAAATTGACAAAATCCTAACAGATCCTTAATTTTGTTAATGTTTTGTTAAGTTTTCTATGACATGAATTTTTTAAATTTATGCTTATAGCGAGATCCATTATTGTCATGACTATAAAGTCTAATTAACAGTAGTAGATCCCATTAATATCTTCTATTTTTTTCCCTTTTCTCTTCTCCTGCTTCACCTTGCCTACTCATGTTCAATAAATAGACTTACCCTTTTTGTTTTTCTAATGTGTCTACATATATACACCCATACCACTAAAAATATAACTTATCAAATCTTAAAGGATTGCCAACAAGATGTTCATATCAATGACATACATATTTCATAGCATGCATAAAATTTATTATAGTCACAGTGAAGAGACTATATAGTCTTAGATTGCTTTATTTTAGAAGTTTGAAAGAGTATATAGTGGATATATCTCAATAATCTTCTTTTAGTAAGATGGAAGAGGAAAAATAATTTGGTATTAATATAGTTCACAAATATAAGATAAAGGTTAAGGTGGACTTCCACATTAAGAAAAGGATATCAGGAATTGATTATGCTTAGGTACCTCCTATTCCATAAAAGAGGATTCTTAATGGATTATCTACTTGCTTTTGTCAACTTCAATTAGTAGGATACTTTTGAACTTGAATTTTAGGGCAATTATTTGCTTAGACAAAGTCATATCATAAAAATATTCTCAACTTGATATTCAACAAAGTAAATGTAATGTTGACGAAATTATATATTGCAGGAGTATCTTTAAATAGCCAATGGACAAAACAAAAGATGGATAGATGTTTGAAGAAAAGGTACCCAAAACCATAAATATGTTTGACTTACATCTTTGCAAGCTAATATTCATGATTATAGTCTATTAGAAGAGAAGAGAGAGAGAAATTGAAGCATAGATTTTTATTTCATTGTGTGTCTCAATGCTTATAGGAGGAGGTATTTATAAACAATGTAAGTACATAATTTAGGAAAGTGGCCTTTAATGTATGCTAATTATATCCATAACTATCTGCTAATGAATGCTAAATATAGATAAGAGTTGACTCTTATATATATGTTAACATCCTCCCTCAAACTCAAGGTAGTAACTAGTGAGACATCTTGAGTTTAAAAGCAAGTTCTTGAAATCATCAAGATGGATGTGATTTGGTGAAAATGTTTTTAACCTAATACTATGAAGAAATGGGAACATGTTGAATAATTCCTTGAAGAACATTATCTTGTGCAAGGTAATAATCAATCTCAATATAGTACGCTCATGAAAGACATCACCATGAACAATTTGCATGGTATGTCATTATCACAATAAAGAGGAGTCATAGATAAAGAGGAAAAATCTACATCTTGGAGTAACCATTAAAGACATATGAGCTTAGTGGTGGTGTCAATAAGAGCTCAATATTCTACTTTAGTGTTAAAGTGAGAGATAACTATTTATTTCTTACTGCGCCATAGAATGAGAGATGTGCTCAAAAAAGAAACAATAGCCAATAATAAAGCATTAATTGATGGTTCTCTAGCCTAATTAGCATCAAAATATGCTAATTATCCTAATTAGTTGTGGCAGTTTCTTTTCAACTTTGAAGCAGTGGATCCAGCTTGAAGCTATAAATGATTCAGCCTTTGGTTTAGTTTCATATACATATTTTGGTTTATACTGTAATTATTACTTGAGTTAGTCAAAAACCTTGAAATTGTATAAATGAACAAAGTTTGTTATCTCTAGATTAATCTCACTCTATATAGCTTTGTTATGATCACAAAATTAGATCAATCTCGATTGACACATTGAATTTTGTTTATAAACAATATATGCAAATCAAATGGATAGCAAACTAACAAGGTGTTGAGCTGTCTATATGACTTCCTCAAGCTCAAACAACCTTATCAAAGTTAGTCAAAATTCTAAGATTTATGACAAATGTGATGATGAACGAACAAAATTTCATCTAACAATTTGCAATGATGGGGTTTTATCTCTTGATTGTTAGATCATTGAGGCAAAAACATCATATACAAAATCTTGGGAAAGGAACCTCTACTCTCAAAAGAAGAGAACAAGTCTTACACATTGCTTGAACAACATCAAATGGTGTTTATTCCATAAAGGCAGTCTTGACCCAACTAACAAATTCACTTCTCGTCTCAATCTTATTTTTGAGACCTAGAATAAATCGAAATTTATGTTGATGAGTTTTCTTTCTTTTATTTGTTAAATCTCTCATTTATTTTTCTCTTTGAATTATTCTACACAACTCAAAATTGTTTAAATTTAAATAAAGGTTTGGAATTTGATTCATTGAAGTGGCTTTTTGAGTTAATGGGCAGTATTCTTATTTGATTGTTAACTGCTTAATGTTCTAATTTACTAGAAGAATTTTAAATAGATGAATTTAGTTTCTTCCTTCAATGTTCTTGCAGAATACTTACAAGTTTAGATGAATAGTCACAAAATAAAAAATTAAATTTTGTTGTTAGAATTTCATATTGTTTAATGTTGTGATATTAACTATGTTTTAGTGTGCACTTCACTACAATAGTGCAAGCTTTCTTTTGTTTAATAGGATAATTAGATAGAAAAATTTCTAAAGATGTGACAACCTTCCTTAATGAAATCTTAAATTCAGTACAAATAAATAAGAGTTGATAATAGTTTATAAATGTTTAGATATGGTTAATAAATTTGACTTGCTATTTCTAGGAATATAAGGTGCTTGATGAACTTGGATTGGGTTTTAAGTACCTTTTCTCAAATAAAAGATTTGATTAATTTGTTTTTGTTGTTAATGAAAACATGCTATTTGGATGGATAAAGATATGGACTATGTTTGGTGTTGAATTTCACAACAATACTCCAAAACTATTAATCGGAGATCATTATTGCAAACATACGTGGGTGCAATTAGTTTTATAAGCCATTGACGTTTTTGGGGTAGAGTAACTTACAACAGGAAAGGAAAAGAGGGAGATGTACGGGATTTACTCTTGATTTACCCATTTGGATGCTAAAGCCCTATCTTGACATAATAACACCAAGTATATATTATTGTTATCTTAGACAAGTGCTAAATTTTCTTTATTTCCCATCACATCAGTAGTCATTTCCATTGAAATTATAAGAGAATTTTGCTAGAATCATTTCATATATGAACCTCTTTTTATTATTCTAGCTATCATGGCAAAGAATCACCTATCAGTATCTTATTCTAATGATTAGACGGTTGAAAATAAATAATTCTTGTCGCGAAACAAGGTTCATTGGTGATTGATTTGATTAATTTTCTGGTGAAAGGTTTGGATACAATGAATGTTATTGATATTTATACTAATATCCTAACAAATTGAATTAGATTTTAGAAATTTTTGCTACGGAGAATTCCTCTTGATGTGCTTTCAACATCCTGTCTGTTCTAAACCTGATTTTAGGTTTCTTATAAGGTCCAGTTCATGGTTTCATCTTAGGAAAAAGCCCATTCTACTTTGACAAAGGTACGAATTGGACGTTAAGAACAAACTTGCTGGATAAATTTTAGATCAAGTAATATTGCTTTTAAAGGTTATTAATGTTTCAATTTCATGACCTTTTTAACAATTCTATATGTTGTCAGCTTCCACTTCAAGAAGTTGAAAGCTTAAAACCCTGTTCTTCTACTCTGGAAATCCATCACATGTATTTTGATTTACTATTCAATGTTAACGAGTAGCAATAGAAGAAGAGACAACAACAAAAACATCTTGCACTATTTGACGTCTGATTTGCATTTTATAAAAGATAAAAATGGTGTAATCTTGTGTCTAAATCTAGACAAAGATGCTTTTGTATTTTAACTTATCTCAATAAAGGTTAGATCTTTAATATGTATAAACAATTTGAACAAAATCAATTTTGCTTAGTGCTTTAATGAAAAAAAAAGGAAGCATATTCTCGATCTTTGTTTAAAACAGTGACCTCAGCTTCTATTTCATGCATTTCACGTTTGAATTGAAAGCATAATTGATTACAAAACTAGTAATTTTTCATTTTTATGTGCAAATCATTTGAAATATTCAAAATCATTTCAACCATTATTTATGAGACTTAATTCATTTAATTATATTAAATATTCAAATTTTTTAATTTTCAATAATTATGAGAATAAATTAATTTAAGAATGTAATTAAATTAAAATTTAATATTAAGATATAATAGGGTAATAAAAATGAAACCAAATAAAATTTTACTAAAAACCAAAAACATATCTAATATTAATATAGGAGTGGGACCAAATTGTCTCTAAAGTTCCAACTAAACCTCGACAAAACTTGTAAACCGACACAACGAAGTACACCAGCCTCAACAAATATTCTGGCGGCGATATTGTTAAGCAGAGGCACCGATTAGAAAAAAAAACGGGACTTGGTTTTGAAATGATATTGCATAGCAGATTGTACAAGAAACTATAACGAAAAATCTTGGCTCTATCATCATTATAGCTGAGCACAAAGACTTTCGGTACCGTGGAAAGCAAATAGAGAATCAGTTGTAGCAGATAAATGCCTAGACCATGAAGGGACAAACACGAAGAAAAAGTCGGAACATTGACTGTCAGATCCCAATATGCCATGTAACTAATGAATCACCCGTGAAGTTAGATAGAACTAATATTCTCACAAACAACTTTGTCTACGGAAAAGTACAAGGTAAACACGTCAAAAAGACATTGCAGCATTCACCAACAAGTTGATATTAATTCAGCAATGGCATTGCCAGTTATCAACAAGAATTCCTCACAAAATCCGTCCAGATTGTTACCATGATGCGTCTAGATGTGAATCAAGTAAAGCAACTAAACTATAAATGCAAGTAACACAAAGCTCTGAAGGTATAAACTTCTTAAACATGGGTTCTCTCAAGTACAAAATTCTCGCCTATCTAAATCCAAGGATTGCAAGATTATCTTTCACCAAAAAATTAAAAAAAAACTCTCTAATCAAAGAGTGAGAATCCCATGTCATCATCACTCTCCTCCTTCTTTTCCTCAGCAGGAGGTGCGTCAGCTGCTGGTGCTGCACCTCTGGCTGGAGCAGCTGCAGCTTCACCACCACCAAGACCGATCACTACAAGAAAAACAGGATTTAGGAATGAAAAAAAAGCACCAAATTCGTCCCAATTTCGGTTCCAAACCTAATCAGGGACGGATTTTAGGACCGAAAATTTTCCGTCGGTATTTGGTTGGTCGCAAATCTTAGGAACGGAATATAATCCGTCCCTAAAACACAGGAACCGAAAAATCCGTCCCAAACACCGTTCGCAATATCGGTACCAATCGAATTATTGTATTTGTTTTGGGACGGACATTTCCGTCCCAATATTGGTACTGAATGGAGTTACCAACGGATTTTGAGAAGGAAAATTCCGTTGAGCCGGATTTATTTTGGGACGGATTTAGGAACCGAACAATCGGAGCATTTGAAACGGAATGTGAGACGGAATTAGGGACGGACATGTTGGTTATTAGAACAGAATTAGGGACGGACATGTGGTTTGTTTCAGCCCATTTTGGGACGGATTTAGGGATGAACATGTGGTTTGTTTCAGCCCATTTTGGGACAGATTTAGGGACATAATTCTTTTTGTTCAGAACTGATTTAGAGGCGGATTTTTCTTTTATTTTGAATACATTTTCAAATTTATTTTTATTTTCCAAGAAAAATTAAAAAAACTTATAAATATC
>JANQAP020000546.1:1695358-1716747 GCA_026874005.2 Erythroxylum coriaceum | reverse complement strand
ATTTGCAAAAGAAATTACCTTAATGAGCTTGTGATGCCAACCTTTCAATAACTTCAAACACTTTGATGGCTAGTTTCATGAATCAAAACTAAGCAACTCCACCTTTAAGAGAAAATCTCAAGATTTTTATAATCTTTTGAAGAAGATGCAAAAAAGAGCAGTCAATACCCTCTGATTCTCGACCTCTGGGTATAAATAAAAGGGTTCAAAGAAAAACGCACCGTTTTACTTGTCGGAGAAGTGGGGAAATTAAAGGGACGAAAATATGGACAGATTTAGGTATCAAAATAGGAATCGATTTACGGACGAAATTTGGGACAGAATTAGGTACGAAAATCGCGACGGAATATTTAGTCCCAACATCGTTGTTACGATTTTAGGGACGGAAAATATTCTCAAAGAAATTGGTTGCAAATTTCGTCCAATATTTGGAACCGAAAAATTCCGTCCTTAATATTCCGTCTCTAAATCCGTCCTAATGTGAACAGTCGGAAATTAGTAACGAATTTAGGGACCGTTTTTTTTCGTTCGTAAATTTGGTTCAGAATTAGGAACGGATTTTAATGAACTTTACTTCGCGGGCTTTGGCGCCAAATTTTACAACCGATTTTGGGATGAAAAGTTTAATCGGTGTAGATGTAGCGAACTTTAAGGACAGATTTGAGGACACTTTTATTTTTTACCCCATTTCAGTCGCAAATTTCATCCCTATTTTTCGTCCCTATTTGCAATTTTTCTTGTAGTGGATGATCACCTGCACCATACCGCAACACTAACTAAGCCATCGATGAATTAAGAGAAATCTGAGCACAATCGCACTGAAGTCACAAGCTTCGGTCTGATGGTTATTTACCAACATCAGAGATCTTAGTTACTATAATAACCGTCATTAGATTTGGTTCAAAATGCTGCAATTCAATTCAAAGATCGTATTTTGCTTTCAAAAGATACAGTATTCAGCACAGAAACTCCATAATACAATCTGTAAACACTCCATATAAACGGGTAATCACTATTTCACAAGTAGAACAGAAAATGAACATCAACGAACCTGAAAAACGGCAGAGGAGGGAATGACGAGAGAGAACGAGGATTGAACGCCACTGGAAGAGTCGGCAGAGAGAGCGGTCTGAACGAGCTTTCTCTGCAGCTCAAAGCTGGAGGAAGCGGAGGCCTCGAGGTCGCCGGAGTGCTCCTTTGCGGTCCACTCATCGCCGGAGTTCCTGCACACGAATGTAAACACTCGCATTTTTAGGGTATTGATATCTCGCTCAAGTCTCCATAGTCAAAGCAATAGAAACAGCGAGTCAGAGACGGCCTCTGCTGACTAGGTTCTACGATCTACTTATGCTGAAACCGTTTCTAGGGCTTTTTCTTCTTTTTAATGTTTGTTTTCATTTTTATGCTTTTATGACATCTTTTGTAAAGTACACTTATTTCCTTGATGACATGCGTCCTCTTTTGTCCTTCGACACCAGTGACGAAGTATATCCATAACCCCGTTTATAACAAAGGCTTTATATAAATACACGTCTATCTAAAATAGCTTAAAACATATACAGAATTCTCTCAATCTTTAGATTTAAAGCAAGTTTCTCACCATCTTTCTGTTCTGTTTGCAGGTTGAAAAAATCTCTCTCTTCCTTCCTACTCTTCTCTGCGCAGGAAACGGTATAAAAAGGAAACAAGGAACACTTGCCCGTTTACCGTTAGGCTCTTCGAGTCATTGCAAACACTAACAGGAGGTTCTCTCGGCAGCCAATGAGAGAAACCTGGAAAGGGGTTGAGAGATGGATTAAGAACTGGACGGAGAAGAACAGTTTATATCATCAGACTGAGGAGGAAAATGCAAATATGCTGAAACTTTTGTTTTTCAAGTGACATTACACACGATGACTTTTTACTATTCCATTTCCCGAATGTATCGTAAAGTTCCGTTCCTATATGTGCAAAATCCTTTCATCTCTCTCTTTTTTCATATGTCAGGTGGTATTTAACTTGAAAAACATGATTAATTATTTTGTTTGGACCATGCCATGCCTATAACTGAACCCCCACCCCACCTTTTGGGTTTACGGCAGTGCATGAATGATGGGCGGTGACCGACCCCACCCCATCTCTACTCCTCCATTCTCTTTTTCCCTCACAAAGCGGAAGTCACCATTCTACACAGACCCGTCACTTACCATAAAACTCTAGCCTTTCTCGGACCATCTCTCTCTCTCTCTCTCAACAAAGAAAATAACTGGTTTTTCTATATACTTGAATATTAATCAGGATTCTCTTCCCAATTCTATGCTTTACTTTTTGTCGATATGCAAAAGATATCGATTTGTTTATCGAAATGAGACATGCACATTCTACTTGCATAACACAGAAGATACAGATACCAATCGCGGCAAATTCCACCTGTAAAAATTGCTGATGAACTCAGAGGTACTATTTGTGTCCTCATTTCCTGGTTTAATTGTTCTTTTTGGATAAATTAATCGCAGTTTGTCGCTCCCAGAAATCCAAAGGAACAAAAAGATTAATATTTTAGATTGGTCAAGTTATAAAAGCCATATATCAAGTTCACTAACCTTTTTGAACAGCAACCCTTTTTCAACAGCTTTCCAGATTGAAGGTTTATTACTATTATTTGATTAATTTTCCATTGCAACATCGATGGGCTTCGTTACTTTCTCCTTTCCTAAGAATGTTAAATAGCTGTAAATGCTTTACCGGACAAAAGATACCAATCTTTTATAGAATTCTCGTTAAATGTTAAGCAAATTTTACCAGCGAGTGAAAATCATTTTGTCGCCTTCTAAGAAAACCCAGATAGTAATCCTAGTATCATCTTGTCGGAATTATCCTTTGTGCTTCTATTAGTTGATGATTTTAAAGAAAGTTGGATTTTTGATGATGTTTTTTTAATGTTTACAACAGTTTGTGAGTTCTTTGAGGGGTGGACTTTTGTTGCCATTAGTGATAAGCACGCCTGGCACTCATCATTCCCTCCAACGCCTCTCTGTCTCTCGGTCTCTCTCTCTCTCTCTCTAACTTTTGATTTTTTGGTTTCCTTCTGCAGACTTCATTTGTTATTTGCCGAATTGTTATTCTTCTTCTGTAGCCCCACTTTCCTCATACTCGCTTTCTCTCTCTCAACTTTTCTATTTTGACATCTTTCCAGCTTTTTCCTTGTCTCTGCCACTTCAGAAAATACTTCGACCGAATAATAATATCATTTGTGTTCGTCAGATTGGATCTGGTCGCTTCTTGGTCGGATTCTCTACCCAAAGAACAGGTTCTTTTGATGCTATGGTTATGAATTTTCGCTTTTTTGTCCCCTTTTCAATCTTTTTAGCCTCTGGGTATTTTCATCAGACGTCTAATTTGGCCAATATTTCTGATGAGAACTTCTGGTGCTTGTGAAATGGATTTATGAGACTTTTGTTTGTCATGAAATTTTGTTGACTTTGGTTGTTTATGGTTTTATTTTGCGTGTTGTATGGGTGAATTTTGATCCAGTTGGAATATTTGATTGCTTCATCATGCTACTGTGTTGTTATTACGAATTTTTTCATAATAGTTAGCTACAGTTTAAAGTATAATGTTCCAGAGCTATGGTCGTATTCAAGGGACAATGCTTAGGGAATCATAAAATATCTGATTTTGTTCGGATATTTTACAATTTTTTTGTGATGACTTCTTCTCTTATGCCTTGCATTGATTCTCGAGCCAAATTATTTCTGGCCGGACTCCATTTCTAGATGGACTCTCTACGTGGTTTCATTGATTTCATACATCTACATTGTGTTGGTTTGATCAAGTGTCTTTTGTTTGTTGTTTCGACTGCTTATTGGTCAGTTGTGTACCGTTTACTCCACCAGCGTTTCAAGGAACCGTTGTATGTCATGCAAGGAACCAATTAGTTGGGCACAAAATAAATCTCTTTTTCAGTTGACAGAAGGAGTGGGTGGATAATGGAAAGAGTAATGGGGCGCAATATCAGGTTTAGAGTGTCATTGAACTAGGTATATCATATTATCTGATCTTACTAGCAGAAACGTGGTTCTACAATTTTGAGGAGAGCTCTCTCAATGTTCTACTAAAAAATGTAGCTGTCTGGTACTTATCGGAACTGAGATTAGCAGGAAACTAGTGTTGCCCAAACAAAGAATTCCGAATTCAATAAGAATGATGCCACAATGTAGATTCCATTTGTTATAGGATTAACCAATAGATACTAATGTGCATCTCTAGAGATTGTAGTTGCTAATTCCATCCAATTGTATATGGTCGGGGGTTCAAGTCCTGATAGAATCTGACAATCTGTGAAGGCAGAAACCAGGTTTTTACATGTTTACATAATTTTCATTAAGTACTTGTGGCGAACCATATGGAAAGCAACTCAAGCATATTATTGCTCCAATAGAAAACTTTATCCTTCGCTCATAGTATACTTGCAAAATTTTTTCCTGTTACTAAGATAACATTCCATATATAGTATTAACTATGCTGTACAAGACTCCTACTTACGATATATAAAAGATGTATCATTGCGTTTAACTTTTGTTGCTCGTTAATTTTTTTTCTACCTATTAGTGATGTTATCTCTGCTTCTTAGTTCTTCACTTTGTGTTCCTGTTTTCTTTTGAAACATTTAATTGATGGTTCCTGTACCATTTCAGGGTTTTCTTTCCCAAGCTTTACTCCAAATTGTGGAATCCAACTAGCATAATTGGATAAAGACCATGGCAGTTTCCATGAGAGATTTAGATCCAGCTTTTCAAGGTGCTGGACAGAAAGCGTATCCTTTCTTCAGAAATTCTACAATTTTCTTTCAATTTGTGTTATTTTATTCTTCAGTGTTATTTCATAAATGTTCAAGAAGTTAAGAGATAAAGGTTTTCATGAATAATATTCTTAGTCCTTCTATGTGCAAGTTTTTACATCGTCTTTTACATTTCAGTTTCCTTTACCAAAGTTTAAAAAATAAGTGGACTTGAAATTTGGAGGATTGAAAACTTTCATCCTGTTCTTGTCCCAAAATCTTCTCATGGCAAGTTTTTCACTGGGGATTCCTATGTGATTTTGAAGGTTAGTTGCTATTTGTTCTCCTTCTCTATGTATCTCTTAATTCACTCAAATGTCATGATTGTATATTTTTTGGGTTGTGGGTTCTTTGAATCCTTGCATTTTGCCTTCTAGACTATGCTCTATCTTCAAGGGTGCTTTTGTTTTACTGGACAGATCATGGGTTACTAATAACTTCCGCTCAAGTTAATTTTTGTCTTTAATTTTCATTGATAGATGGGATATTGACAGAGAAATACTAATTTTTATGCAATCTATCTGTGCAGACAACTGCACTCAAAAGTGGTGCCTTGCGTCATGATATTCATTATTGGCTTGGTAAACACACCACTCAGGTCAGCTGCTACTTTTATAGATTCTTCATGCTTAAGAAAATTGAAATGTTTTTCCAGCCTTATATCCTCAAGTCTCTTAAATAGGATGAAGCAGGTACTGCAGCCATCAAAACAGTTGAACTTGATGCAGCTCTTGGAGGCCGTGCTGTACAATATCGTGAAGTACAGGGTCATGAAACTGAGAAGTTTTTATCTTACTTCAAACCATGTATCATACCTGAAGAAGGTGGTGTCACGTCTGGATTCAAACATGCTGAGGCTGAAGAACATCAGACACGCTTGTTTGTTTGCAAAGGAAAACATGTCGTCCATGTTAAGGAGGCAAGTCAACTTGGTTGGTTCTCCAATTGGTAAATTTATTCCTGAATGTTTTGTTATCTCTACTTACCTTTCTATTTTCTGGTTCGGATGCAGGTTCCTTTTACTCGATCATCACTCAACCATGATGATATTTTCATTCTCGATACCAAGTCAAAAATTTTCCAATTTAATGGCTCTAACTCATCCATCCAAGAGAGAGCCAAGGCTTTAGAAGTAGTCCAGTATATTAAGGATACTTATCATGATGGAAAATGTGATGTAGCTGCCATTGGTAAGTGCAGTGTTATTAGGAGCTATTTGATGATAGTGAAGTATGCTACTTTAATTCTAATTATTCCCTCTTCATATAGAGGACGGAAAATTGATGGCTGACGCTGAGACTGGAGAATTCTGGGGTCTCTTTGGTGGCTTTGCTCCACTTCCAAGGAAAACAGTTAATGATGATGATAAGGCTGCTGATATTTCTTCTACTAAACTTTTTAGGTAGCATAAATTCCCAACTTTCTTTTATGTTTTTACTTAAGAATGATGCATTAGCATATTATCTTGCATATGACAAAGTTAAATCATCCACATGAGGAGAGTGGGAATCGATTTATTCTTTAGGCAGTTTTTAGTCAATTCCTTCTCTTGTCACTTTTCCTTATTAGAAGTTAAATTAGAGAAGGTTTATTTTGAATTCTTGTTAGGCTAGGATTAATATCTAATAGGTTACAAGGAGTTACAGGTAAGAACTCGGTAGGATTTGCTTAACAGGATTCTTACATAGGTTTAACATTTCAGTTTGTGTATGGGGATTTCCAGTTTATCCTACATCACCACATGTATCTCTTCCATGAATTTTGCTTTCCTTTTACATTCCTTTGGTGCATTTTATTTACCAAAGATTTGTGCTAACTAAATCAGATATCTCTAGTCATGCCTATGTAGCAGGTCTTACTGTTAAGTTTTGTTGATAATAAATTTTCCAAGAATAGTTTATTTCTGATGATCTCATGATATATTGGATTAAAATTTTAAACCATGTATCCTCTTTTTATCCTTCCCCTGAAGTTATTGTCAAGGCCATTTTGACATGGCGCCGGAGTTGAAAAGTAGTGTAGTTCTGAATAACTTATGTTTTTCCTTTGAAGAATTGAGAAGGGACAGCGAGAACCTGTTGAGGCGGATTCTTTGACAAGGGAATTACTTGATACAAATAAGTGCTATATTCTTGATTGTGGAGTGGAAGTGTTTGTATGGATGGGGAGAAATACGTCTCTTGATGAAAGAAAGACTGCAAGCAGAGCTGCAGAAGTAATGCTTAATTATTTCCTGCTAATCATGTGCATTACTAAAGATTTTCTATTTTTTGATAATTCATATTATCTAAATCGATCAGGAGTTAGTTCGTGGTGCTGAACGACCTAAATCCCACATTATTCGTGTAATTGAAGGATTTGAGACAGTGATGTTTAGGTCAAACTTTGAAGCATGGCCTCAGAGAGCTGATGTACCTGTATCTGAGGATGGTAGAAGCAAGGTTGCAGGTTTGTAACTGGAATTAGTTTAGTTACTTCACAATTTCACATTTTGCTTCCTCCATGGGGGTTCTCTTGGTTATTGTTGTCACCATCTCTTGCTTTTATAGTTTTTGTTTTTGCAACTACTACTGCGATCAGCCTCCCTGTATCATTTTGATTTTATTAAACTTCTTTCTCTATTAACTTTGTTTGTAGCACTTCTAAAACGTCAGGGGGTTAATGTCAAAGGTTTGCTGAAAGCTGCTCCTGTAAAGGAAGAACCCCAACCATATATTGATGTCACAGGGAATTTGCAGGTCCTATTTTTAACCTCGTTTCGTTTTATCCAAAATTTTTCTCAGGATCAGACCTTTTATTTTCTCAGCCTTAAATTCTCAAATCTTCTGTGTAATTTTGTATTTGCACGGATAAAGTTCTAAGATAAGCGTAACTTTTTCTTACTTATTCAATCTTCATATATCATATTTCCTTTCATAGATCAGATATGCACTACCTGAGTCCTGCTTTTGATATATATGCAAATAGAAGCTGTGGTTTGAAACACAAATTAATGAAATATGAGCATGCAATTTCTGCGATGGGGACTGCCATGTTTATGTAGGGATGACAGTCCAGAAAAAAAGTTTGAGCTGTAGGGCATAAGCAGAAGCAAATTACAAGAAGTATGCTACTTCGTAACAAACAGATTACTGGCAACCATAGAAGAGTTGTCATATAACACCATGTTCTCCAATACAACCAAATTGTTTCATGGGAGTTTTTAAGAATATGTTTGAAAATTGAATTTGTTTCCTCCCTATACCATCATCTCTACCTCTTAACTTTACTTCATCTATTTTGTGAGCCGTCTTTGTTATACATAATGTTGATAGTCCCTCTATCTGGTTTGACAGGTTTGGCGTGTTAGTGGCGAGGAAAAGATCATCCTTCCAGCTTCAGATCAGTTTAAGTTCTATAGTGGAGATTGCTATGTTTTTCAATATTCATATCCAGGGGAAGATAAGGAGGAATACCTTATAGGGTCATGGTTTGGGAGGAAGAGTGTGGAGGTGAATTTCAAGCTCTCAACTAGCCTCTTTTCATTCCATATCCCCTTCCCATCCTCCTCCGGGATTCTAATGTGTCTACTGCTGGGAGGAAAGGGTTAGGGTTTTGAAGTGACGGACTTATTGCAGTACTATTGATGAACTGATACTTCATTTTCTAATGTTATCCTTCATATTTCTTGTGCATTTCCCTTTGATCTGCCACAACATCTATCTTTGAAATTATAGCCTTAAATGGAAAGCCTACGTGTGGTTCACTTAGTTGAATGTAGAAAGTCGCACTTTCTCCAGATCTTTGTTTCATGATCAGATATTTATTCTGTTTTTTCAGATTCTGTTTTGATTGCTATATCCAGACAGTTCTTTGGGCACGAATAATCTTATGGCAGTTTGTCGTTGCTGACTAGAACATTGATTTTCTATCTGCTTATATCTTGAGTACTCAGTATTTTATGTATTGTTGTCTGATATAGTCAATGCATCTTATTTGTTGTCTCTGGCTTCATGTACCCGCTCACCAAGTGTGGTGTTACTTACTTGTTGGCGTTTGATGCCTTTGTCTCGTCATAATGATTACTTCTTGAAATAGGCTGAAAGAGCTACTGCTATTTCACTGGCAACCAAGATGCTTGAGTCACTAAAATGTCTACCTGCCCAGGTAGCCTTTTTCTCAAGAGAATGATGTTTTCTTGATGATGATCTCGTTATACTTTTAGGTAAATTGTTTCTGATGCAAAACGCTATTGATGCATAGGCTCGCATCTACGAAGGAAATGAATCAATTCAATTCTTTTCAATCCTTCAAAACTTTATTGTTTTTAAGGTATGTGGCATATGAATATACAACAGAAGGCAATTTGATTAATTATCTTGAAGATATACTAAAAGTCTTTCGTAATCTTTTACTAAAGTTTTTCTTAATCTTTTACCAATAAGTCGACTAATTCTAATGTTAACAGGGTGGCCTTAGTGCTGGATACAAGAATTATATTGCAGAGAACGAACTCCCTGATGAGACATATAAGGAGGATGGTATTGCACTATTTCGAGTTCAGGGCTCTGGACCTGATAATATGCAAGCAATTCAAGTTGAATCAGTATGTCTTCATCACTGTTAATGCTGAACCGTATGATGTTGTCTGATTTTATATGCTTTTACTAACACATTTTGGAACCAGGAAAATTCAATAAATACAACTATATTTTATTTTAGATGCTTTTAGTACTTCCATTTGGAAATAGGAATTTACATTAAATACAACTATAATCCTTGTGATTTGGCCACCGGTTTTGATGGATAATAGCATATTATCTCAATAGTTGTATAATTGGCCTGTAAGGCAATAAAGTTACATAATTCCCTCATGAGTGTGGCAGTGATATTTAGATCAAGGTTACAAGTTTATTGGTCTCTACTTACTGAATGTGGATTTTGCTGTTGCAGTTTGTTGGTTTAATTTGGATGCTTATAGCTGCTGATATTACTTTCTTTTCTTTGCCTCTATTGAATTTCAATCAGGTTGCCTCATCTTTGAACTCCTCCTACTGTTACATATTACATAATGATTCTTCCGTCTTCACATGGTCTGGAAATATGACAACCACGGAGGACCTGGAACTTGTTGAAAGGCAACTGGATCTAATAAAGGTTCAATATGTCTTTATTAGATGTCTTCTTGAACATTTATTTCAAGCAATTTGTTGCAGACATAAAAGACTCTTTTAAGTTATACTATTATTGGTAATTTTGTAACCAACTATTGTAATCACTTTAATGTACGTTTGAATATTCTGCAGCCAAATGTACAGGTTAAACCACAAAAGGAAGGTTCAGAGTCTGAGCAATTTTGGGATTTGTTAGGAGGAAAAGCTGAATATCCTAGCCAAAAAATTGGAAGGGAAGCTGAAAATGATCCTCACCTTTTCTCCTGTGCATTTGCCAAAGGTAGAAAAAATGTCCCAGTTTCCAGCCGGTAGATTTCTTTCCAGAAGTTATGTTTTATCTGGATATACTATTATTAAATTCTGACTCATTTTCCCTTTTCTCCTCCTGCTAAACTAATGCCCAAATGCTTACTGATCTTTAGGAAATTTAAAGGTATGTAGTCATATGATTAATCATTTTCTGTCCTGTCAGTTCCCAGATCTTATTCTTAGGTCTCTTGTTCTAAGGAGGGATGTCATTTCAGGTGACTGAGATTTACAGTTTCGACCAAGATGATTTGATGACGGAAGATATATTCATCCTGGATTGTCACTCTCAGATATTTGTCTGGGTGGGCCAACAGGTTGATTCCAAAAACAAAACAAATGCATTAACAATTGGAGAGGTGAGACTTTTGGGGGCAGTGGTTGTTTGAAATAATTGCTTCTTTTCCTTTGGCTGTTTATGCTTCCAATTTGAAGTTTACAATATGCCCTAAGATCCTAGGCTGATAAAATTTGAATTGAAGTAGGTCATCTATGTGACTTAAATGGCTATACTTCGTATATGATGGGACTTATTTTGGCCACTATCAACTTCCATTAGCCAAAATTGACGTTTTATTGCCAATAGAAATTTGTAGAGCAAGATCGTCTGTTGGAGAAGTTATCACATGAAGCTCCGGTATATGTTGTTGCAGAAGGAAGCGAACCACCTTTTTTCACACGGTTCTTTGAATGGAATTCTGCAAAATCTGCAGTAAGCTTGTTATATTTATTTTCTTTAAAATTCTGTATAGATTTCTTCAAGAGGTCCTAACATTCTGATTTGCATATAGATGCTTGGGAACTCATTTCAGAGAAAGCTTGCAATTGTGAAAAATGGGGGATCTCCTGTTGTGGAGGTAAGATGAGTTCAGGCATTTGTTATCAGAATTTACTTTAGTTGTATACTAGTTGCTTTCCAAGTTGTACATCCATATCATGCATGCTTTCTTTTATAGTATCTATCATCTATGCTTTGGTCTTTGGATATTTTGATCTCTGATTCAAAATACAAATTTATTGAGTGGTAACCCAAAATCAAAATACTAAAATTAAAAGCTTTTCAACCACTGAAGCTAATGATGTCCAGTGATTGCTGGATAACTTAAAAAAAGTTGATGTATTTTTGTATTATAAACCACATGCAAATACTATTGCACTACTCCATTCACCAATAGTTTTCTAATACAGTATGAACGCATGATCAGAAACCTAAAAGAAGAACATCTGTGTCATATGGGGGAAGGTCTAGTGTGCCTGACAAATCACAGCGATCCAGAAGTGTGTCTTTCAGCCCTGAGCGAGTCCGTGTCAGGGGCAGGTCCCCAGCTTTCAATGCACTGGCTGCTAACTTTGAGAATCCTAATTCCAGAAACCTTTCAACCCCACCACCGGTTGTTAGAAAGCTTTACCCAAAATCAGGGAGCCCAGATTCTTCAAAACTGACTTCTAAATCATCAGCTATGGCAGCACTTAGTTCGTCTTTTGAACAACCCCCTCCAGCACGACAATTTATTATGCCCCGTTCCATCAAAGGTATACAACCAATCTTCTGGGAAGTTTAAGTTATTGTACCTTTGATATCTTTAGGTACTAACTTCTGGAAAATTGCTTTTCATGTTTGTAGCGAGCCCTGAGGCACCAAAGTTGACCTCCAAGTCAAACTCGAAAGAAGGTACAATGAGCAACAGAATAGATTCCCTCACCATACAAGAAGATGTGAAAGAAGGTGAAGCTGAAGATGAGGAAGGACTTCCAATTTATCCTTATGAACGCCTCAAGATTGGATCAGCAGATCCTGTCAACGAAATTGATGTGACAAAGCGAGAGGTGAACCATGAATAATTCGCAATCTATTGCCTGGTGTTCCTTTGTTGGTAGTGTTCTAATATTTTCTTCTGTGGAATGTGTGCAGACTTACTTGTCATCAGCAGAGTTCAAGGAGAAATTTGGGATGGCAAAGGATACCTTTTACAAATTGCCCAAGTGGAAACAAAACAAGCTTAAAATGGCTGTGCGATTGTTCTAAAGTCTTCTACTGTAACTCTGCTTTTTCTTCAGCTGCATGCAGTTGCAGGTGGAAAAACGTTACTCGTTAGCATATGCAAAATGTATCATAATAGTATTTTAAGCATTTTTAGCCATTACAATTTCATTCTTGGTCTTTTATGCAATTGATGGTTAATTGCACTCTGAAATAGCCTACTTTCCTTCTTGCAGTAAGAAAGTTTCTGAGACTGACAGGGACAGCATCAGTGCATTTTTAGCTGCTTCTGCTCCCAAGAAGCTTGCGTTCTTCTATAATTTGATGGGCAACAACCAAGATCTTTTTCCCCATTTCACATGTGGTTGCTTGAATTCTAGCTTTTTCTTTTTCTGGGTTGGTTAGAAGGTTTCTCTTGTCCTTTAATTTTATTGCCAGAGGTTGATGGTTTTGCTTTTTCACATTTTTTATCGGAGGGTTGATTAATTTTTTGATTGGAAATTGGTTTTAGGAGTCAAAATCAATTAGGATGTATTTGGTACGATGGAGGATGCAAGTGTGTACAGCAGAGCCTTTGCCATTTTGTTTATAACACTTGATGATATATGAAGAAAAGAAAATTGTGCTTGTTCTTGATGCAAGTTGACCATAATCCAAATTCATTTTCTTGTATAGTTTAGTTGTACTGGAAAACAAAACTAACCCACATACCATTTTCACTACTGTTGCAAAAAGTAGTGAAATTATCTTATGGAGGCTTGAAAATATTATAAATTTACAAATTTGTTTTTGGACAACCGTTGACAATTAGAAGCAGCGATCGGTTCCTATGAACTCAGGAAGTGGGCAACTGTACAAGTGGATGGATAGAACAAAATAGAATATACCCAAAAAGCCGAAATTTCACTATCAAACACAAAGCAAAGCAATTTTTAGAAGACAGAAAGACGACCCCTCTCTTTATTTGATGGCGGAGAAGGGATTCAAGGAACAAAGATGATTGAAATTTCTTAGGATTGTTAGTCTAAAGCTGCATGTTTGCACTTGTTTAGAAGAAGACTGAAGAAGGAGACCTGTTGATACCTTAAATTCTAAGATACAGAGAGTGAGAGGAGAGTGTCGAGTTTGTGTTTTGTGTTAATGGCGGGGGGTGGTGATAGGGTGCCAATGCAGGTTTGCAAGGGAATCAACGGACTCGACAAGGTGTTTCTCCGGGAGGCAGGAGGCAGCTCCGCCGAGGTATTTCCTCTTTCTAATCGGTCATCTCATTTCATGTTTTACTCTGTGTCTTGGGTTCTTCCTTTGATTCGTCAAAAGGGTTTCACGATCTGATGGCTATTGACCTTTTTCATTTGATGCTCTCAATTTCCTTTCATTTTTTGGGTTAGTATAGGCGTATGTATAAAGCTATTCGTACAAATGAGAGAAGTCTAGATCTTGTACTGGAGTTCGATTAGTCCCCTGTTACTGGACCATTTTATGCATTCATTAAGTTGATCGACCTGGTTTTGAATCTGTAAAACTTTAATCTCTTAGAATTTTGGATTTAGGGTTTCAGGGGTTTCCATGACATGACTATATTCTGCACAAAGCAATTTTTCGTTGTTTCGAGTTGGTAGAGTCAATTTTAAGCGCAGTGATGTTGTCTTAGTGCTTGCATCTTAGCTTTCCTGCTTATTTGTGTAAAAGCTAATTCTAAAGACAATTTGAACCTGATTTATCAGACTGAATTCAAGCCTTTAACATAAATGGAATTAATAGATGGAAACGATCAGAAGATTTTTAGTATTTAATTTGTGCAATTTTTACTGAATAACGTTCAGGCGATGACAGTTGCTGATTTGTACTGATATGAGACTAAGGACTTACATGGTTTAGCCTGTTGTAACTACAGAATGTCCCTCTATGTTAAATATTTCCAGTCATATCATGCTAGGCATTAGAACTGTGATTTAGGCGACCAATGAGCCCTTATGATCTGAAGAAGTTTGAGAACCTTGCATTATAACATTCGCAACAATGTTGTAGTTGCTCAGTAAAGAAACATCATAGACAATGTGTTACGTAAATTTATAGGGAAGTTGCAGGTTATTTGAAAATGCCATAATTAGGAAAGGAAGGAAGAAAGAAAAGTGAGAGAATAATTCAAAGAATCTGTAAGATAGAGAGAGAAAATACAATTATTTCGTATCTGCCATGTTAGTTACAATGGCTATAAAAAGATATTTCCTACTGCTAAGCATTGTACACTTATATAATGGTTGTTACAACTATTAGTGAAATGCGCACTGGGTACTCACATGACTAATGATTACGAAAATAGTTTTATTCTTCTTCTCATTCACTTTCCTGTAACACCACATCCCTCTTCAAAAACCTTGCCCACGAGGTTAACTTTTGGAAACCTTTTCTGCAATTCAAATAGGAAGTCACGTTCTCAGCTGTTCCATCTGACAAATACACTAGCACCTGTGTTATGGGTCTGCGGGGGGCATTTCACCATTCTTCCGTCTAAAATTGCCACTGGTGTCCTGTTTGCACGTCTGAGAGTAAGAGAAGATTATTAGAGACAGGCTCTTGGTTAAACACATATTTCTTAAGTTGGAAAAAATGGACCATGGGGTGAATAAATGATTTTGGGGGCAGCTGCAACTTATACGCCACCTTGAAGCCGAAGCTGAAATTGAGTATCCCAGATAATCTATTTGTCTTGTCCCAAAGATACACCTACTCTACTTAATGAATAATTGATGATTGTGTAAGGTTTGCATGACTTTTTGAAGATGCTCCAAGTGTTGTTAAAATGATTTGCAATAAACTATGATATCATCGAAAAAACTAGAATGAATATCATGAGGTATGACCTGAACTCCTCATCATGAGACTTTGAAATCTTGGGGGTGCATTATGGCATTGCCGAAAACCCATAATGACCCTCGTGAGCTTTAAAGGAAGTCTTGTGTACATCTTCTTCATTCATCTGAATTTGGTAATACCCTGACCTCAAATCTAGCGTAGAATACCAGCTGGAACAATGAAATTCATCAAGCGGTTCTTCAATTAAGGTTATGGAGAACTTGTCTTAGATGGTTTGCTTGTTGAGCTCTTTGTAATCAATGCACATTCTCCAATTGTTATCGCTCTTTTTGACCAACACCACAGGTGAAGCATATGGACTGATGCTTTGTTTGATGAACCTTGCCTCATTAGCTCCTGCACAGCTCTTTCTATAATGTCTTTCTACTCACTAGAATATGTACAAGGCCGAATGCTAATAGGTTTCACTCCATCCCTTAACTTGAATCTATGATCATGGGACCTCTTAGGTGGAACTTGATCAGGTTTTTTAAACACACTTCCAAATTATTCTATCAATCCGTTGAGCTCTTCTAAGGTTTGGATGATCCTCCAACTCCATCTGTTGCATTTGATACTTGATGGGCATGAAAGTTGTAGCATGTACAAACTTCTCCCATTGGTTTTCTTAAAGACATTGTTGAAATCTTTGCTCGAGATTACCTTAGCAACCTTATTAGGATTCCCAATCAAGGTCACCGTCTTGCCATCCCATTTAAACTTTATTGTACGGGTCCTAAAATTACGCAACACCCATTGTATGCCAATAACCATGCGACAACTCCCTAATTTGATGACTAGTGCATCTATACTGAACCTAAGTCCTTGCATACTCTAAGTGAACCCTCTATAAACCTGAGGACATTCCAACTTCTATATTCCTCCGACTGTAACCTATAGAGGTTGAATTTCCTCCCCACTTTCGCTCCCTTTTTTATCACAAAGGTGTCCAGGAAGTTATGAGTACTCCTATTGTTAGTGAATATGTGCAAGGTTCTCATTTGATGCCTCCCTATAACCCTCATTTGCTTGTATTCTTTCTTGTCTCTCAAGCCCATCATAGCTAGTAAAGAGATGTTGGGTTTTGACTACTCATCCTTCGTAGTTCGCCTATCTTCACTACTCCCCCATGTACAAATGAATTTGCCTTTTTTTTACATTTGTGTCTTGGTATATATCTTTGATCACACCAAAAACACTTCTTCAACCTTTTTTCATCAAACTCTCTACTGTTCATCGTTCTTAGACCTTTATGAGTACTAATGAAATTAGTTGTAGTAATGCTTCCCTGATCGGGTGTGGATAGGATTCCAATCTCATTATGGTTTTTGGTTGGTGGACTTGGTGGTGAGTTTCTCTTGTTTTCTAGGAGCCCTCCCCCTTCTCTTGGTTTGGGTAGGAGTATACTCCCCTCCAGGGTGATTAATCACTACTATAGCTTCTTGTTTCTACGCCAGGATGTATGCCTATTGAAGACTTTAGGGGTCCATCAATTTGACTGTGAGTTCTAACTCTGGTTTGAGGCCCTTGAGGAAGAACGCTATTCGATAACTCTTGAGTAGTGAGAGTTTATTGGAATATTTGTCAAATTGGCCGTTGTATTTCAACACTATACCCTCTTACTTGATTTCCTTCAAGTCGCATTGGATATTTGAAAATTTCTTTGTTGAACCACTGGTGGAGGATAGTTACAAATTCAGGCCACTCCATGGGACCTTGCTGGTTCTATTTCTTAGAATCAATTGATACCATTCTTGTGCCTGCCCTTCCAAGTGCATCGTCACAATGCTAGCTCTCAAGTGATTTAGAGTTTGATCAAGTGTGAAGAACTGTTTACTCTTGAAGAGTCATCTTTTGACTCCCATTCCATTAAACATAGGAAAATCTATATTGCTAAACCTTGTGGGCATTGTGTAACCTTGAGTATTCACGAGGGCTTTAGTATCATGCATGATCCTTCCTTTTTCCATTTACGAGGGTTCACTAGTCTTCCCAAATGTTTGCATAAATTGATGGAACATCACCTCTAAATAACCTATTTCCTTCTCTTGCTTGTCTTTTCGACTTTGGTTTTCCATCTGTAGCTTCTCATTTCTTATCGAAGCTTCGAGAAGGCTCCACATGCTCTCCTCAATCCTTCATAGTTCTGTTCCTCTAGTGCTTTCTGCCATGATCGTTCACTAAGGATTGTCATGACTTTGATACCAAGATGTTACGTGAATTTAGAGGGAAGTTGTAGGTCATATGAAAATGGCATAATTAGGAAAGGAAGTGATGTAAAAGAACTTAAAGTCTATGAAGACAGAAGTAATCTTTTTTTTTTTTCTTATTTTGCACGACAAGTGCCTTTAAATATATACACAAGTCCTAGCTTAATTTAGGTAACTAAAATATTTCCTATTTATAGCAATATCCCCTATTTGCAACAATTTCCTAAAGTAAATATCCATGACATCCTCCTATTTCCTTTTTTATGATTAGGAAATAATTTCTTCTAAATCACTGTTCTGATTTTCATCTCTCCCCCTTAAGCTAGTAGGTGCATAGATGTCTGGCATTCCCAGCTTGCTTATAACATCTTGAAATTGTGCATTTGCCAACCCCTTAGTCAATACATCTGCCATCTATTTGGCAGCGGGAACGTATGGGGTGCAAGTAAGCCCTCTTTCTAATTTTTCTTTAATGAAGTGCCTATCAATCTCAATGTTGCGAGCAATACTGATAGCTGACTTATTATCACAGTAGAGCTTCATAGGTCCTTGCCACCTAACTTTCAAATCATTCGGCATGATATGAATCCATAAGAGCTCACATATACCGTGAGCCATAGCTCTAAACTCTAGCTCAGCACTGATCTAGCCATAACTGATTGCTTCTTCTCCAAGTGATAAGATTGCCCAAAAACATAGTACAGTACCCAGTGGTTGACCTTCTATCAATGCTTGAACCTGCCCAATCTGCATCTATATAAGCTTCAACTGTTTTATTGTCATTTTTCTTAAACATAATCCCCCTGCCAGGGGTAGTTTTAAGGTACCTTGCTTGAAGATGGACATTTTTAAGGTCATGCATGAACTAACTAATTACACTTACTGCATATGCTTTGTCAGGCCTGGTATGTGACAAATAAATTAGTCTTCCCACTAGTCTTTGATACCTCCCCCTGTCAACAGGTTCTTCATCTTTGGCCTCGCTTAGTCGATGATTCTATTCTATAGGTGTATCAATCGCTTTGCACCCCATCATTCTAGTTTCTTCTAGAAGATCCAGAATATACTTGCATTGGGATAGAAAAATTCCTTCTTTCAAACGAGCTACTTTTACGCCCAAAAAATATTTCAACTTCCCCAAATCTTTGATTTCAAACTCTTGGGCAAGTTTAAGTTTGAGGTGTTTCATCTCTTCAAGATCATTACCTATGACTATGATGTCATCCACATAAACAATGAGGGCTGTCATTTTGTTTCTTGCAGCAAATTTAATAAAGAGTGTGATCTCCTTGACTTTGCTTGTTCTTCATTTCCTTATGCTAATCTCCCAAACCATGCCGTCGAAGATTGTTTAAGACCATACAAGGCTTTCTTTAATTTGCATACTCCATTCCCAAATTTATCTTCAAATCCAGGAAGGGCTGTCATGTACACTTCTTCATTTAGATTACCATGCAAAAAGGCATTCTTTACATCAAATTGCTGCACAGGCCAATCAAAATTAGCTTCCAAGGATAACAGTATACGTATAGTGTTCATTTTTTGCTATTAGGGCAAAAGTTTCAAGATAATCAACCCCCATAAGTTTGAGTATATCCTTTAGCTACCAGCGTTGCTTTATATCTTTCCAATGAACCATCCGCTTTATATTTAATTGTGAATACCCATTTACATCCTACTTGTTTTTTTCCTTTTGGTGAATCCACTATTTCCCATGTTTGATTCTTAATTAATGCATTCATCTAATCATCCATGGCATTTTTCCAATTCCTATCCCTAAGTGCCTCATCAAGTACTTGTGGTGTGGAAACTGAATTTATTTTTGTAAGAAAACATTTATGGCTTGGAGAACATTTGTCAAGTGAAGTGTAGTGTGAAATTGGGTATTTAGTGCATGTTCGTGTGCCTTTCTTAAGAGCTATAGGGACATACAAATCATCAAGTTCAAGGTTTTGTATTTCAGTACCTGATTCTGGGTTAGATCCTTGAGCCTGTTCTGGTAAGGTCTAGATAGTATCCCTTCGTGAGTAGACTAAGAGAGGCTTGTTAGGGATAGGTGCAGTATTTTTTGAGGTATTTGGCTGGGCACTTTCTGACTTATTTTGGTTAGATTGGTTAGATGGTGTAGGGACAGTAGTGGCTGACTCAACTTGTGTATTTAGGAGAGATAAATCAATTAAGGTTAGTCTCCCTATACTTATCTTTCGCAGAATTCCCCATCTCCCCCTGAAGATAAGTATTAGGGAAGAAAGATTGACTCTCAACAAATGACACGTCCTTGGAAATGAAGAATTTATGTGAGGGAGGATAAAAACATTTATACCCTTTTTATGTAGGAGAGTAGCCAACAAAGATGCACTTTAGGGCTCGTGGGTCAAGTTTTCCCCTATTGTGAGCATTAATATGAACAAAACTAACTGTAAACTTCGATATTTATTAAAAGTTCTATCTTACATATGTTGCAGGCCCATAGGTCATTATATAGACCTAGGTTACATAATGGTGGTGGTCTCCTAATTTAGGAAGACTCCTTATTAGGAAATATCCCTAATATAGAAATATCCCTAATATAGCTAGATGTTACAGCTAAGGATAATCTCTAAGAATAATCTCTTAATTAAGGGACTAGCTACCATTATGGGATTGTCTACACTCCCCCTCAAGTTGGTGCAAAGATGTCTATCATACCTAACTTGCTAATTTGCTTTTCAAATGGTTGTCTTAACAGCCCCTTTGTGAAGACATCTGCTCTCTGTTCTTTAGTAGGAACAAATGGAATACATATGCTTCCATCTTCCATTTTTTCCTTGATAAAGTGCTTATCAACCTCTATATGCTTTGTCCTTTCGTGAAGTACTGGATTGTGTGCAATATTAATGGCTGCCTTATTGTCACAATACAACTTCATGGGAGGCTTAACTTCCAAATTTAACTCAGTCATAACTCTTCGAAGCCACAAGACTTCACACACTCCTTGAGCCATAGCCCTGTACTCAGCTTCTGCACTACTCCTAGCTACTACATGTTGCTTTTTACTTCTCCATGTTACCATATTTCCCCATAAATAGGTGCAGTAGCCTGATGTTGATCTTCTGTCAGTTATTGAGCCATCATAGTCTGCATCCGTATAGACTTCTATGCTTATTTCTTCTTTCTTCTCAAAGAACAATCCCTTACCAGGACATCCCTTTAGATACTTTAAAATTCTGATAACAGCTTCCAAGTGTTCTTCAAATGGTGAGTGCATAAATTGGCTTACTAAGCTCACTACAAATGCTATATCTGGCCTTGTGTGAGATAAGTAAATTAGTTTCCCAACAAGCCTCTGATACCTATCCTTATTTACTGGAACCCCATTTTCGGGTTGTCCAAGTTTCTTTCTTGGTTCCACTGGTGTATCACAAGGTTTATAGCCACTTAAACTTGTTTCTTTTAATTCACCAAAAAAAAACTTGTTTCTTTTAATAAATCCAAAGTATACTTTCTTTGAGTCAGCACAATTTCCTTCTTGGATCGAGCTCCTTCCATGCCAAGAAAATATCTAAGCTGCCCCAAGTTTTTTACTTCAAATTTCTTCCCGAGCTGAGCTTGTAACTTCTCTATCTCCGCAAGATCACTTCCAGTGATTATGATATCATCCACATACACTATTAGGACAACAATTTTACCTTTTCCAGTCCTTTTAGTAAACAAGGTATGATCTCATTGGCCTTGGAAATACCCCTGACTTGTTACAAACTTGGTGAATCTGTCAAACCAGGCTCTTGGGGACTGTTTCAGTCCATATAAGGATCTTCTAAGTTTGCACACCTTGTCTCCAAAGCTTTTCTTGAACCCAGGAGGTAGTTCCATGTACACTTCCTCTTCTAAATCACCATTCAAGAAAGCATTTTTTACATCTAGTTAGATTAGAGGCCAGTCTAAACATGCAGCCACTAACAATAGGACCCTGACAGTGTTCAATTTTGCCACTGGAGAGAATGTTTCAGTGTAGTCTACCCCAAATGTTTGAGTGTAACCCTTTGCCACCAACCGAGCTTTATGTCTTTCTATTGAACCATCTG
>JANQAP020000546.1:1668263-1678926 GCA_026874005.2 Erythroxylum coriaceum | reverse complement strand
TGAGCATAGTTTTCCAGGTCTGAGTATGTTTCTTTAACTGCTTCCCATACATCTTTGGTTGTTGGGAGAAAGATAAAAGGGTCTTCCAACCCTTGGTTCCATGGAATTGATGAGTCAGGCTGTAACCATAGCATTCTCCAAGCACCACTAGTCAAAATTCGGGTCGTTTGGATTGCTTCTGTTATATACCTTATCTTTCCTTTTCCAGTAATTACAAGACGGGCTGATTGGGACCATTCTAGGTAGTTTCTTCCATTCAACTTCTGGATTGAAATTTGTAGGGAATTTTTTGGTTGTATGCTAACTGAATCAGGTTAATTTCCTGATCCAGAGAAAGGGGTTGAGCTGCTGGAGGTCTTGAGGGATGAAGATCGAGATCCCACCATTGCAGCCTTGTAGTTTATGGAAGAGCGTGTGGCTCTGATACCATGTAAACTTTGATATTTATTGAAAGTTTTATCTTACATATGCTGCAGGCCCATAGGTCATTATATAGAGCTAGGTTACATAGTGGTGGTAGTCTCCTAATTTAGGAAGACGCCTTATTAAGAAATATCCCTAATATAGAAATATCCCTAATATAGCTAGATATTACAGTTAAGGATAATCTCTAAGAATAATCTCTTAATTAAGGGACTAGCTACTATTATGGGATTGTCTACACTAACACATCCAAACATCCTTGGAGTTAAACTACTTATATTAAAGCTGGGGAAGAAATTATGGATGCCTACCGGTGTTTTGGACTCTAGAGATCGTGAAGGCTATCTATTTATCAAGTGAACTCCAGTTAAAACAACCTCTCCCTAATAGTGTTTAGGGACATTCATTTGATATAATAATGTTTTAGTGACTTCAAGTAAATGTTTATTTTTACGCCCAGCTACTCCATTTTGTTGAGGTGTGTCAACACAAGATGAAAAATGGATAATGCCTTCACGTTGAAAGAAAGAAGATAAGGTTTGATTAAAGTATTCCCGGGCATTATCTCTCCTGACCCCTTTTATGCTCACCCCAAATTGGGTTTTTATCATATGGAAGAAATTAGGAAAAATCTCATTGACCTACGATTTGTTTTTCATGAGAAAGAACCACGTGACCCTTGTGCAATCATCAATAAAGGTAACAAACCATTTGGCTCCTAACACATTAGGTATCCTTGAAGGTCCCCATTGAATAAAGAAGTAATCTTTTTTCTAACTTTGCACAATAAGTGTCTTTGAATATATACACAAGTCCTAGCTTAATTTAGGTAACTAAAATATTTCCTATTTACAACAATATCCCCTATTTATAGCAATTTCCTGAAGTAAATATCCATGATGTCCTCTTGTTTCCCATTTTATGATTAGGAAATAATTTCTTCTAAATCACTGTTCTGATTTTCATCAATCCCCCTCAAGCTGGTAAGTGCATAGATGTCTTGCATTCCCTGCTTGCTTATAACATCTTGAAATTGTGCATTTGCCAACCCCTTAGTCAATACATCTGCCATCTGTTTGGTAGCGGGAATGTGGGGTGCAAATAAGCCCACTTTCTAATTTTTCTTTAATGAAGTGCCTATCAATCTCAATGTGTTTAGTTCTGTCATGCTGTACCGGGTTGTGAGCAATACTAATAGCTGACTTATTATCACAGTAGAGCTTTATAGGTCCTTGCCACCTAACTTTCAAATCATTCAGGATGATACGAATCCATAAGAGCTCACATATACCGTGATCCATAGCTCTAACTCTACCTTAGCACTTGATCTAGCCACAACTAATTGCTTCTTACTTCTCCAAGTGATAAGATTGCCCAAAAATATAGTGCAGTACCTAGTGGTTGACCTTCTATTAATGCTTGAACCTGCCCAATCTGCATCTGTATAAGCTTCAACTGTTTTATTGTCATTTTTCTTAAACATAGTCCTTCTGCCAGGGGTAGTTCTAAGGTACCTCAATACCCTATACACTGCTTGAAGATGGACATTTTTAGGGTCATGCATGAACTGACTAATTACACTTACTGCATATGCTTTGTCAAGCTTGGTATGTGACAAATAAATTAGTCTTCCCACTAGTCTTTGATACCTCCTCCTATCAACAAGTTCATCATCTTTGGCCTCGCTTAGTCTATGATTCTGTTTTATAGGTGTATCAATCGGTTTGCACCCCATCATTCCAGTTTCTTCTAGAAGATCCAGAATATAGTTGCGTTGGGATAGAAAAATTCCCTCTTTCGAACGCGCAGGAGCAGGTCCTAATAGGTGAGAAAGCTTTCCCTTGCCTTTAAGGAAAGTGTTAAGCATTTGTGACCAGTGGAGGTAGTTTTTACCGTTGAGTTGGTAAGATGGAAACAATGTTTGTAATTCACCAATATGGGTAGGGGTGTACATTTTGGGGTTACCAATAGAGGAGATTTCAGAGGAGGAAGAGACCTCCACATTGTGGGTATTTGCTGGTAATAGCTTCAGTCATATGTTTTCCAGAAGGCACTATTAGCAATGAAGGCAAAGTAAGTGTCAGAGAAAAAAGAAACTAGGAGTTACAGCGTCCTGGGCTCTGATACCATAAAGAAAGAAGTAGTCTTTTTTCTAATTTTGCACTAAATGCCTTTGAATATATACGTGAGTCCTAGCTTAATTTAGGTAACTAAATTATTTCCTATTTACAGCAATATCCCCTATTTACAGCAATTTCCTAAAGTAAATATGCATGATATCCTCTTGTTTCCTATTTTATGATTAGGAAATAATTTCTCCTAAATCACTGTTCTGATTTTCATCACCCATATATCAGAATAAATCAAAGTAAAAAGAAATTCAAATTTATTATTGCTTAAAGGAAAGGAAGTACGACAATGTTTGGCAAACTCCCACATATCACAATGGAAACTATTAGGATCACTGTATTTAAACAAATTAGGAAACATGGTTCTCAATAAACTAACAGAAGGATGACCTAAATGATAATGGTGAAGCCAAATAGGGTTAAGATTATCTCTGTTCATGAAAGTCAAGGAGGGATGTGAGGTTTTGTCTCCACTATTAGACTCCAGAAGGTAGAGTCCATCCTTTTCCTTAGCATGCTCAATCATCTTCCCCGTTTCTCGATCCTGAAATACATAATAATTAGAATAAAAGATGGCAAAGCAATTCAAGTCTCTGGCAAATCTTTTAATGGAGACCCGCAACAGTAGTAAGAGAGCCCTTTGCAACTTTAACTTTTTTGTTACTAGGACAGGGGTTATAAGAAATAGAAGAATGATGAGAGGTAGTCATATGGTCTGTAGCACCTGAATCTACGATCCAAGAATCCCCAGGAGACACTAATGAGGCACTAATAGCATGAGAATTAGAAAAATCACCTGATTGGGCTAATGAACATGATGCACCAGCACCTTCTAGGAATTCATAATGCTCTTTAGACGCTCAATCTCTTCTTTGTTGTGTCGTTTTGGTTCTGATCTAGCTTGATTAGAATCTCCAAAGTTTGTAGGTTCAGTGAAGTGGGCTTTGGCCTGTCCATCCTTGTTTGCCCCTTCTTTCCATGCTTTCTGTGGCTTCGCATATAACTTCCAGAAGGTCTCTGTAGTGTGACGAGGCTTCTTACAAAAATTGCACCAAATAGCTTTCTTATTTTGAGGATTTTGTTGGTGGGGGTTAAGGGCTTCCTTGTTGGTTTTCATAGACGTGAATGATGAGTTGTCAACAGACTTAGATTCCAACATCACAATTCTCCGGCTCTCTTCTGCCCAGATGAGTGAGAAGGCCTCATTCAAAGATGGTAAAGGGTCTTTACCAAGTATTTTGAACTCGAAGTTGGTCAAATTCAACATTAAGACCTGCTAAGAATTCAAAAATTCTTTCCCTTTCTACAAACTTTTGTAATTTGACATTGTCATCATTGCATTGCATTTTAAAATTTTGATAATGATCCAACTCAAGCCAAAGACTCTTCATCAGATTGTAATATACAGTGACAGAGTGCATACCTTGCTCGATAGATGAGATTCTGGTCTTAATCTCATAAATTAAAGAGGCATCATTTACCTTAAAATAAGATTGAGTAACATCATCCCATATCTCCTTAGCAGATGAGAGGAACATGTAAGCGCCTCTAATGTCTGGTTCCATAGAGTTCCAAAGCCATGACATGATTAAGGAATCCTCTACATCCCAACCCTCAAACTTGGGATCCGAAACAACAGGAGCAGGTCCTAATAGGTGAGAAAGCTTTCCCTTGCCCTTAAGGAAAGTCTTAACCATTTGTGACCAGTGGAGGTAGTTTTTACCATTGAGTTGGTAAGATGGAAACAAGGTTTGCAGTTCACCAATATGGGTAGGGGTGTACATTTTGGGATTACCAACAGAGGAGATTTCAGAGGAGGAAGAGACCTCCACATTGGGGTTTTTGCTGATAACATCTGTTTTCCAGAAGGCACTATTGGCAATGAAGGCCAAGTAAGTGTCGGAAAAAAGAAACTAGGAGTTACAACGTCCTGAGCTCTGATACGTTTTCTTATTTTGCACAACAAATGCCTTTGAATATATACACAGGTCTTAGCTTAAGTTAGGTAACTAAAATATTTCCTATTTATAGCAATATCCCCTATTTGCAGCAATTTCCTAAAGTGAATATCCATGATATCCTCTTGTTTCCTATTTTATGATTAGAAAATAATTTCTCCTAAATCACTGTTCTGATTTTCATTAGTCTATAAAAGAAATGAAAGAGCAAAGATTAGTCAATCACAAACTTTAATTTGGTGGGATGAGGATTGAGAATTGAGTTGACATCAAAGTAGGCTGAAATTTAGATTATGCTAGGATTCCTTATTAGATAGGAAGTAGTAGTATATGTTATTCTATATTAAATATGCTATTCTAGTTGTATAGGACTTATATAATTTTTATTATAATAGGATTTAAATTAAGAACCCTTTCCTACTAGAATATGAGTTCTAAGAGCTATACATATGTGTTTATTCAACTCTTCATCAATAATAAACAATCTGAATTTTTTTTACAACTTTGGGTTTTTAACTAGAAAGTGTGATGTTTTCTTCTAAGAGTAATATTTAGACTCTAGGAATGATGCATAGTTTCTTACCTTTCATTCTTTGTGTTCACCGCAAAATTCCAGCAACCAAAATCCTAACTTTCAGCATATTAAACCCTGAAATCCTAAGCCTAACTTTTCAGTAATCAAACTTTAAAATTCTAACTATACAAAATATGAAAATTTTCAGCATTCCTAGCCAAAATTCAACCTTGAAACTTGATATTCTAATAGCCTAATATCAGCTATTTTCCTAATTTTGTGATTTTTAGCTGCTACTTAATAATTTTTCTATTTGTCCTACATCAATTTGTTATCAGAGCTTTGGTTCATGACGACGACACGTAGCGGAAGGGCATATTGAGGAATATTCAACAAGCAAGAGCGAGATGAGATACTTCTAAGAGTTATAGAAAGAGTGGACCTTAATGACCCTCAATCATAAGGTGCTCAAAGAACTAGCCCAGAAACAATATCAGACAACAAATTGCACTTGATGATGAGGGTGGAGAAAGTGAAATCCAAGACAAAGAGGCTGACACTAATCAACAGTGAATGGGGTTAGGAAATCAACACCTACCGAGAGATCTATGGCAAAGAAATCAACTAGCAGCATATGGAGAGCGAATGCAAGCCTTTAGAGGCCACGATAAAGTTGAAACACACAATGAACTCGATGACATTACTAAGAAAGTTCGTGTTGAAGCCCCTGATTTTGCAGGAAAGTTGGACCTATACCTATTCTTATATTGCATAGTAGCAATGGAAGATTTCTTTGACTGGTACCATAGATTAGAAGATCGAAAAGTTTAATTTGCAAAGATGAAGCTAGTTGGACACGCTAAAATCTGGTGGAGGTCGATTGGGGATAGAGTTCGAAAAATAGGCTAGCCACCAATTATTGATTGGAACGAGATAAAGCTGAATTTTTCAGAAAAATGCTTACCATTTCATTATCAGGAAGATCTCCATCATCAACTCACTACCCTTAGACAAGGGATTATGTCCATAACTGAGTACACAGAAATATTTGAACTACTTTCTATTTGATATGAAGGGATGGAGTCGGAACGACAACTTACATCTTAGTGCAAAAATAGCTTAAGGGTAGATATTCTCAAGAAGCTGACAATGCAAAAGATTTGCAGCCTTGAAGATACATATCACTTGGCTTTAAGAGCGGAACAATACTTGGGACAAGTAATTAAAAAGTTTCGAAGTCAAGCCGATGAGTTCGGCATGAAGAGAACTATGACGGTGCAAAGATTTAGACCAGCACCTATTGCATCAAAATCTGCACCACAAAACAACTATAGAATTTCTCAAGGAACTGAACTTAAAAGCTAAGTTATAGCTAAGACTTGGACGAAAGGAGTCAGCAGTGACAAGAAGTGCGCTTCTGATGCAATGGGAGGGGCCACTTTGCTTATGAATGTCCTAATAAAGGTTTGCATATGATGGGAGAAGAGGAAGAATCTGATGATTATGTGTGTGCGTATGAAGCTAGAGAGGAGTTGGAAGGAGACTCTGGAAATGAACTAGCTAGTCCTACAAATCTTAATGTAGTGAGATGCATACTTACGACCTTTAAGGCAGAAGAACGAGAAGAATGACTTTGTACTACTATTTTCTTTACTCAAGATGATGTGGAGGTAAAGTGTGCAAGTTTATCATTGATGTAGTAGTATGAATGTGGTATCAGAGAACATGATGAAGCGATTGAATTTACTCACGGAGAAAATCCAAATCTCTACAAAGTTGCTTCAGTAGATGATAGTACTATATCAGTTGCTTGAAGTTGCTTGGTGTTTTTCAAATATGGGGACTCTATTTGGTGTGATGTTATTCCTATAAAAGTATCTCACATTTTACTTAGGCAACCATCACCTTATGATCGAGATGTGCAGCACTTTGGAAAAGCTAACACCTATCAGTTTATATTTCATAGAAAGAAGATAATTATGAAGCCTATGAAAGTAGACAAGGTAGAAAAACAAATAGGAAATAAAAAGACAGCCATAAATGCCAAAAAGAGTCTCTTAATATTCGTACGGAGAGAGAATTTGAAGATGTTAGCAAGGAAAAGGGAATTATGTTCATAATGGTAGTGAGGGATGTAACAAAAACATTTGAAACACCCTTTACTTTATCAAAATAAGTGGGAGAATTGTTAGTTATTTTTCAAACCTTACATCGGATGATTTTTAGCATCTATTAACTTGGCACCTAGATCTATACCAAATCTTCCAGCCTATTACTTGAATTCTATTGAGAATGAAGAGCTAAAGAGATAAGTAGAGGAGTTACTGAAAAAATGATTTATTCAAGAAAGTCTTAGTTTGTGTGCAGGTTCAACATTATTGACTCCTAAAAAGGATGGAAGTTGGTGAATGTATGTTGCTTGTCTGGCGATAAGTAAGATTACAATAAGGTATAGATTTCCAATACCTCGCCTTGATAACATGTTAGATATGTTGATACCAAGATAGACCTATGAAGTGGGTACCATCAAATTAGAATCAAACCTGGAGATGAATGGGAACGACTTTCAAGACCAAAGAGAGACTTTAAGAATGGTTGATGATGCCACTTAGACTTGTTAATGCACCTAGCACTTTTATGAGAGCGATGAATCAAGTGTTTCGAGCATTTATGTGCAGATTTTTGGTGGTATACAACAAGACTAAAGAAGACCACCTATTACATCTATAACAAGTCTTTAGAGTTTTGAGACAAGAGAAACTTTATAATTTAAAGAAGTGTTCTTTCAAGCAATCAAGTGTTGTATGTTTAGGTTTTATTATATCCTAGTATGGAGTGCAGATGGATCCCGAGAAGATTAAGGCCATCCTTGATTGGCTGATTCCAAAGGATGTGCACGAGACAAGGAGCTTCCACGGCCTAGCAACATTCTATAGGCGATTTATTTGTAATTTCAGCACCATAATGACATCCATTATTGATCGTATAAAGAAAGGACAGTTTACTTGGTCAAAGGCAGCAACTAAAGCATTTGAAGAAATCAAGAAAACGATGACTGAATCTCCTATTTTACAACTTCCAGATTTTTCTAAGATATTTGAAGTTGCTTGTGACGCATCTCATGTGGGAATTGGAGGCATCCTCAGTTAAGATGGACACCCAATTACTTTAGTGAGAAATTAAGTGAAGAGAAGCCATGATATTCCACCTATGACAAGGATTTTTATGCAGTAACACATTCTCTTTACAATTGCATCATTGTCTCTCATATAAGGAGGTTATTCTATATTCAGATCATGAATCTCTTAAATACTTCAAGTATCAGAAGAACTAGAACAAAAGGAACAACTTATGGAGTGAATTTTTGGAGCAATTTAACTTTGTTATTAAACATCGGACAGGAGTTGAGAATAAGGTGCAGATGTATTTAGTAAGAAGAGTCATTTACTTAACACTTTAGCAGTAAAAGTTGTAGGGTTCGGCAAAATAAAAGGAGAATATGTTTCAAATCGAGATTTTGAAATAATCTATTCAGAAATTGTAGCCGGACAAAGAGACCAACACTTTTCTTTTGTGATCCACTATGACTATTTTTTCACAGAAAATTGACTTTGCCTACCTAATACTTATATGATTTGGGAATTACATGGAGGAGGAGCAGTAGGACACTTTGGAAGAGATAATAGCATCCCAATGGTTGAAGATCACTTTTATTGGCCCTCTTTAAAGCGGGACATTCCTAAGGTCATAAGACAATGTTGAACATGTCAATTAGCTAAAGGAAGGAAACAAACTTTTGGACTATCTGTGCCTCATAAATCATAGCAGGACATAAGTATGGATTTTTTCTTAGGAATTCCCAAAATTGTAAGAGGTTATGATTCTATTTTTATGGTAGTGGATAGGTTTTCCAAGACGAGTCATTTCATTCCATGTTCCAAGACTTATGATGATTTTCTTCAAAGAGGTTGTATGTCTCCATGGATTATCTTTAACTATTGTCTCTAATTGTGAAGTAAAATTTATGAGTTATTTTTGGAGAACTCTATGGAAAACATCGAACACTAAGCTTTAATTTTCAAGTTCTTTCAATCCCCAAATCGATGGACAAACAGAGGTGGTAAATAGAAGCTTGGGAAACTTGTTAAGGTGTTTGGTTGGAGAAAATATGAAAAATTAGAACCTAATGCTTCCTATGGTAGAATTTGCATACATCAGTTCTATAAATAGGTGTGGTAAGAGCTCTTTTGAGATATTTTCAGGAGTTCAACCAAGAAAGCCTAGTGATTTTGTTCCTTTACCACAAACAACGTGAGTTAGTGTTGAAGCTAAAGGTTTTGCAAAACACGAGGGACATCTTTGATGAGATACGATGAAAGATAATAACCAACAATTTTTCTTCTAAAGAACATGCTGATCAACATTGTCAATGGGTAGAATTCAATGAAGGGGTTATGGTGATGATTAGGATTCGTCCAGAGTGTTTTCAAAAAGGGAAATGTAAGAAACTTCATTCACAAAATGTTGGACCTTGTAGGATCATCAAGAAGATAATTGCTAATGCTTATGTCTTGGAATTACCAAGTGATATGGGAATAAGTCCTATCTTTAATGTTGCGGACTTAACTATTTGTCATGGACAAGATGAGCAATCCCCTACTGCAGCTGTAAGAATTCCAGCCATTCCTCATCTTAAGGAGGAAATGAAGGATGTTCTTGATGAACAAATTGTAGTCACAAGAGATGGAGGATATCGACAATTTCTTGTCAAGTGGGAAGGAAGACCGATTATGATAGTACTTGAATTTTAGAATATGAATTCCAGAAGTTGAATCCAGACTTATATGATCAGTATTTTATCACATTCAACGTCGAGACAACTTCAGACAAGCCAAAGAGAATTGATACAAAAGAACTTAAAGTCTATAAAAGAAATAAAAAATGAAAAATTAGTCAACCACAAACTTCAGTTTGGTGGGATGAGGATTGAGAACTGAGTTGACATCAAAGTAGGCTAAAATTTTGGATTGTATTAGAATTCCTTATTAAATAGGAGGTAGTAGTATATATTATTCGATTTTAGATACGCTATCCTAGTTGTATAGGACTTATGTAATTTCTATTATAATAGGATTTAATATGGGTTTTAAGAATTATATATATTTGTGTATTAAACTCTTCATCAATAATAAGCAGTCCAGAATTTTTTTACAAACTTGAGTTTTCAACTAAAAGGTGTAATGTTTTCTTCTAAGAGTGATTCTTAGACTCTATGAGTGATTTCTAGTTTCTTGCCTTCCTTTTTTTGTGTTCATCACAAAATTTCAGCAACCAAAACTCTAAAATCTTAAATTTCCAGCAATCAAACCTTAAAATTTCAGCTATACAAAATCTGAAATTTCAGCATTCCTAGCCAAAATTCAACCCTAAAACTTGATATTTCGGTAGCCTAATATCAGTATTGTTGGACCAATGGAGGCTGACAAATTAAATCCGTCTTTGTTTTGATAATAATAAAATTAAAGAATTGGAGCTATAGCAAATATTCTTCACTTTTTGGACTTGTGTATCTGATCATTTGATGTTTCTATATTTATTTGCAAGCTTTCAGATGATTTCTAGACGTTGTGGAAGTCTTC